>PVKA01021305.1:0-10876 GCA_004027165.1 Ctenomys sociabilis | reverse complement strand
AACATAGCCCTGCATAACTATCATTTTAAAAGCTCTTTATTTTTTATCCAAGACCATACAGAAACTTCTCTTGCATTCTGGATTATGCCCTTTGTTATTTCCTATATGCTACATCTGGAGGTATTAGAATATTTCAAGCTTGTATAACTGGAAAATATTTTACTTTTAGTTTTCAAAGGTATGTTTACTAAGTATAAAATTCAGTGAGCACAGATTTTTTTCTGTCTTCTCACTTTTAAAGCCAGCAGAGGATAAAGCGCCTGCAAGCAGGTGCAGGGACTGACTCAATCGTAGTCCCAGCTCTTGGGAGGCTGTAAATAGGTGGATCACTACAAGTCTGACCTAGTAGTGGGACCCTGAGCACCATGTAGACCCTTCCCTAAAATACAAAATAAAATAAATAAAGCCAACAGAGAAGGATTTAGTTTATGTGTTTTCATAAGTTTAAAAATACATATGGTTAAGTTCATCATTCTTCTTTTAAGTGGTATTGATTCTAAAGAAGAAATTCTGTGAAGAACTGTAAAAGTCATTGTGCTTGTTACAACAGTATAGTAAAGTCAAGAAGAAATGAACAGACTGCTCCACCAGGAAGTACCTAAGCCTTACATTACAATGCTTAATTTACATTTGTGTTCATAACAAATCAGAAAATGACATAAGAAATGTATAAAAAAGGAGACAGAATCTAGAACAAATTTAATTTTCTTAACTTGTTCTTTCTCTTGGGGGTTGGAAAATGTAATGATAACACCAGAAAAGGTTGCAGGATGGGTGAAGATAACTGAAATCTGGAATTTTGCCAAATAAGAGAACAAGGAGAACGGAACTGTGTGTCCTTGTCACTGCAGTGTAAGGTCAGGTACTTGGATTTAGGATCTGGAGGAGTCCCCACATCCACCAGGGAGGAGATGTAGGTCTGAGTGACCTGAGGATGATGCCTACACCTGGCCTGCAGGGTTTCCCAAAGGTGGGGGCAGGGCAACAGCTCTGTCCCCTAACCTCAGCCATCTGGCCACTATTACCAACCAGAGAAACGTCAGCACCTCTGTGTCTCTACACACAAACGTGAGCCCCAGACGTCTCCTCTGCAATGATTCCCCTGAGCTGTGACCTGAGGCAACGCAATCCATTCCCTTCATTCATGCAGTTCAGTAGGTGGAAGTTCAGACTGTGGTGGTGAGAGTGGAGACCTCAGCGCGCGTTCCACGTGCAGTTCATGAAGACAGCGACATGGGCTGGGTGTGAGGGGCACAGCATTTAGGAGCCAGATGAATAGCAAGGCTGTGGAACTGTGAACTAAGCTATGAAATTACAGATGTGTTTCTCAGATTAGCATAAAACCAGCTGCTATGCAACACTCCACATAAATTATGGATGAATAATTTAATCCAACTTTACCTGAATTTAGGAATATGCTCTGACTTTTGATTTGGGAACTAGCTTCCTTGGAAAACACATCAATTTCTGTTTCAATTCACTTGAATCGTTAATGACTTTAGGAAGCAGCTTTGACTTTTTTTTAAAGATGCTATGGTCTTTTTAAGGACCTTAATCCACATACACAGAAGTACTGGGAGGACAATTCTGGATGCTTAATAGAGAGATGGAGGTAGTAGTCATTTAGTTTGATTGTGAGGTTCCATCATTCACCTGGTGGTACACTCTTTCAAATCCTCCTTTGCCTGAAGAACCAAACTACGCAAAGAATGAGCCTTTTTATGCCAACTCCTACTCCAGCTCTGACCCAGGAGGGTTGGTCACACTATGGTGACTGCATGTACAGATGGAATGGTGGGGTGGGTAAGATGTGAGGACTTCTAGAGTGAATCCACAGTAAGTCCAGACCTCTGGGGCAGTGATGGTGGGTTTTTGGCATACATGCTGCAGTGAGCTGTTGGTTCTTCAAAGCACTGAAAGATAATTGGTGTAGGGCTCCACCCAGTATATTATTTTATTTTTCCTTTTTCATTCAGTGCCATATATTGAACACAGGGCTCGACATGTACTAGGCAAAGGCTCTAGTGCTGAGGAGTAGCCTGGACCTCATATTTATTCATTAGTTTATTTTCCCAACTAAAGTTTCTCTATTGCATCACATGGAATGGGCCTTTAAATTTTTCGGTCTTCCTTACTCCCCTTCTGAGACGTTATAGGCAAACAGACTTGTTGTTGATCAAAGGAAGGACTACATGGTTTTTTGCCCTCCAGTTGCAGAGCCATGTAGAGGCACAGCTGGAAGAGCTGACCTGGAAATACATTGTTATGAATGAATATGGGGGGGGGCATGTATCTCAAGCAGGGAACTGCATCATCTAGCAGAGCAGCAGTGTCTCCCTGGCTCTGTTTTGAGGCTCTTTGGTGCATCTCTCCCCTCCCCCAATGGCACATAGCTTCTTTGCAGATGGCTACGGTAAGTAATTTGGGCAATAGTCATTCCAGATATGTCCCTGCTTTGTGTCATTTCCTCTTTGCTGTCCATGGGATGCCAGCTCCAAACAGGAGTCAACTTCCCCTTTAGCAAATTCTTCCATGAAGGGCAAATGCACACCCATGTCAGTCTGAGGCAAATGAGGCAGAGTGTACTTCCTGATCACCTCCCAGCTCTCAGCCCACTGCTGCCAGGAGTCCTGCAGATGGTAGGTGGGTGGCAAGAAGAAAATGGTGAAGCTGGGTGGAATGACCCAGGCCTATAATCGCAGCACTCTGAATGGCTGAGGAGAATGGTAAGTTTGAGCCCAGCCCTAGCAACTTAGCAAGGTCCTGTCTTAAAATAAAAAACACAAAAGAGCTGGAGCTGCACCTCACTGTGAAGGTCCTAGTTTCTGTCCACCAGTCTGCCAAAAAAGGAGGGGAAAGTAGTACATGCTGAGAGAGCCCAGAGGTCAGACCCTGGGGTCTGTCTGGCTTGGTTTTTGTTTGAGAAAACAATTAGGGGCTGCGCAGGTCAGACTGTTTGTTTCCTGATGGCCGGCACTGTCCCACAGAGGACAGCAGCGAACAGAGAAGCCTACACCCCTTCCCAAACAGCAGGACTGTTCAGAAAGATCTTATAAGCATAAAAATGAAGAGGCTACAAGGCATACTTGTAAGCGATGACAGAATCATAGAAGGCTAGAAATAGGGAAGGGAGTAGATAGCTGTGATATCAGGCATCTTGGACAAGTTCTGTGCGTACTGCTCAACTATTTGTACTAATCAACTCAGGAAAAGCTACCCTTGTATCCATGGGTGCAGCATGTGTGGATATATCTCACTGCAGAAGAAAATCAGGTTGACCCTTTGATGGTCTCATCTTTTCTTCCATGTTAGTGCGTGCTAAAAAATAGTCTAACGACCATGTACCTAGCACTTACCTTGAGCTATGTGATAAGTTATCTAGACATGCTATAAGGCATAGGGCAGGGCCACACAGGTTATATGGAAATTCTACACTATTTTATACTGGGGACTTGAGCATCCTTCAATTTCACTACCAAGGGCCATCAAGGGGAACTGTGGGATGGATGAATGGACGGTAGCAGCCTGGTGTGTTTGCAGGTGACCACCTGCGTACATACCTGCCATGGGAGCAGAACTACTGTCTCCCTCACAAACTGCAGGAACACCTGCGGGAATGGTGCAGCAAAAGATGGGAGCAGGAATGGACAGGGAAGGACCATCATCATCACACTGGTCATCTATGACCTCAGCTTCCTGAGACCACCAGTAGTCGGAAGGGCTGCACCAAAACCTGTATGCAGGGCCAGCTATGCGGCTAGCAGGGCTCAATGAAAATGGAAAGTGCAGGCACAACTGTCCAACATCCAGGGAGAAGCTCCCCTAAGGGTGCTGAGATCTCACCTAGTGGTGATGCCTTTTTGTTTTGTTTTTGTTTTGCTATTTAATGTCATTTTTTAAAATTTGACAATTAAAGCAATCTATAGAAACATTACATTTATTTTTATGTCATACAGTGCTGATTCTATATGCAATATAAGGACAGGGAATTCCCATGTGAAAACATGTGTAGCTTGCCAGAGGAAAGAGTGGCGTTTCATACAACATTAAACTCAGGCTCGCCACAGTACTTGAAATGAGGCTATACCCATGAGCAATCCAAGGGCAAGCAGGAAGGTTGCTTTCAGGAGGAACAAGAGACACCAGAAAGGAAAGACTGCACTGATAATGATTGCAGTGGGACAGCTGGTTTCCCAAACCAGCCAGCCCTCTTGGGAAAGCTGTGGCTCAGGACAAAGCTGTTGAAGGAATGGAAACAATAAATCTGTATGAGGGTCAGCCAAATAGCTCAGATTAAAGCACTTGCAAGCAGGCAAGGAGCCTGGAGTTTGATTCCTGGGTCTGCCACACCAGCCCTGCCCCCAGGGTGTGTTGAGATAACAATTGAGACTGGGTGTGGTGGCACACACCTGTAACCCCAGCTCTTGGGAGTAAACAGGAGGAGCACTATGAGTCCAATCTAGTAGTGAAACCTTGAACACCCAGTAGACTCTTCCCTAAAATACAAATAAATAAATAAATCTGTATGAGCTAGACAATTTTTGTCTCTATCTAGGTGGAACAAATATCCTTTCTTACTCACTTTATACACTATCATCATGAAACTGAGTCCTGTGGAGTTAATTTGTTGATAAGAAATTACCTTGAATCCACATGTCATGCAGGCCCCACATCTGGGTGCGCTGAGCCAGCCACCAAGACTGGGCATGCTAGTGCATTCCGCACTGGGGAGGCCGAAAAGAGGAGAATCACTGAGTCCAAGCTGCATAGTGAGACCCTGTACCAAACATATAAAACGAAATTCCTTTAAAATATTCTGATACTCAACCCCACAAGAACTGTTTCTCTTCTGCACTGCCACTCTGCCTTGGAGTCAGAAACTATAAATTCAAAGCTCTACAAACTATGAGCTACAATAAACCTTTCCTCCTTTAACTGTGCATGTTTGTGTTTGGCATTTTGTCTCAGCAACAAGAAAAGTAGTTAAGACAAAAAAATAAATAAATAAAATAAATAAGATAGTAAATGACTGCTTCAGAAATCAGCTGAATTGGAGGCAGGGGAGACGACTCAGTGGAATAAGCACTTCCCTGGCAAGTGCAAGGGCCTGAGTTCAATCCCCAGTTCTTCCAATAAAAGAGAGAGAGAGAGAGAGAGAGAGAGAGAGAGAGAGAGAGAGAAATCAGCTGAATAGAAAAGCTAGCTTAAAAGATCAATAAAACTGGTAATGATCTGACTAAATTGGGCAGGAGTATGAGAGAAATACAAATTAGCAATACTATGAATGAAGTACGAGAAAGTCAAAAGTGAGGCTTTTTCAGAGGAGGCTATATTTTGAGCACATGATGCCAGGACTGATTAAAGGTGCAATGCTAGAATCATGGGCTCTAGGATTAAGGGTGAGTGCTACTCAACCTAAGTAGTTTAAATAAGATATAAGGGACAGAAAGAGCTGTGGCTGTCCCTTGTTCCTTTACTACCTTTTGCCCACCATGAACAGATTTTCTTTTGTTGGCAGTGTCCACTGTGCCACTTTGCCTCAGAGCCAGCTGATTACGGACTGAAATGTCTACAAACCATGAGCTAAATAAACCTTTCCTCTCTTCTGTGTTTGTGTGTGTTGGGAATTTTGTTTCATCAATGAGAAAAGTAAGTAAGATAGAATTTTGTACCAAAGAAATGAGATCTCACAGTAAAGAATCTGACCCTATAGTTTAGAAACTTTTGGAGTTGGCGTATGACAAAAGTTTGGAGATGCAAGCTAAAAAATGTAGTTGAGCTGGGTGTGGTGGCGCACGCCTGTAATCCCAGCACTCGGGAAGCTGAGGCAGGAGGATTGTGAGTTCGAGACCAGCCTGAGCTACAAAGTGAGCTTAAGGCCAGCCTGAACTGCATAGTGAGACCCTGTCTCAAAAAGACAAAATAAATAAATAAATAAATAAATAAATAAATAAATAAATAAATAAATAAATAAATAAAAATGTAGTTGAAACACCTGAGGCTGTTTAGGGGAAATTCATGTCAGAACTGAGAAGCCAAGAAGGCTGATAGAAATTCTGCCAAGCAAATTTCCGCTGGGAAAAAGGACTACATTGGCTGTTGTGCCCTAGACCATGTATATTAGGCCTTGGGAAAAGTTTGTTTGCATTTTGTTTGTGTCCAGAAACTGCCTGAGACTCAGATGAAAGGTGGTAACTAACCTAGCAGAAAAAAATTCAAGTCTGTCTGGTGTTACAGCAGTATCGTGGCTACCTTTGAGGACATTTGGCCAGATTTGTGTTGAAAATCAAGAGAAAAGAGCCCCGTAGAATGATTTACATTGTTTTGAGTTTGGTCAGAAAGTGAATCAGAGTAAAGCTGTGGACTCCAAAGACAGATCAGAGAGATCTGCTTGGAAAGAACAGAGGGATAAAGATGGCTTGGAAACATCACACGCAGCAGCAGGACTCCACCTTTTACAACCTCAAATTTACAAAATTAAAGACTGTGGATTGAGAAGAAAGATACAGAGCACCATGTTTCAGAATGACAGTGGCTGAGCAATTTATTCCTCAGGATTTGGTTTATTTGCACTAGAACTGTACAGTAAAGAGGAAAGGAAGTCTCACTACTGCTCCAGATGCCAGAAGACCAGGACTGCAGCCACATGTGATAGTTTTAGGTGCATGCAGAATGCAGCAGTGGTGGGGTCAGGAAGGTTTCTGCTCAGAGTTCAGAAGAAGGCCTGGGAAGTCAGGCAGTGCGTCCTTGAGAGGGCAGTGTGTGAGACTGTGAGCCCTGGTGTACACACTGTGAATGACATTTTGCCTGGAAAGTACCATTCAGCCCTAGGGCCAGCAAAGGGCATGGAGCTTGAAGTGTGTTTTCCTTTTAAGAACTCAGTCATGCCAAAAGTTCTGATCATTTCTTTAAATTTTCTCTCCTCTAGCTTTATTAGCTGGATCTCATACAACCTATATATCACAATGACAGTAGATCACCCTAGGAGAACTGTGACCACACTTGTCAAAAGTGTTTCAGAAGACACTTTGGAGCAGAAGATTGGACTCACAGAAGCCACTCTTGCATATCTTCAATGGTGAGAGTCAAAGTTAGGTCATAGTATGAAAAGGGAGTGTTCCAAAATCCAACCACTTCACATGGTTGGAATTTGAATTGATACAGAGGTGCACTTTGACCCCAAAAGTAGCATTTTTCCCAACCAGATTTCCTGATAAATATAAATTGTTATTACTCATTAGTAATAAATAGGATGAGTCAAAAGAGAGAAATACCTCATACATACCTAATTTAGAGGCTAACAGCACTACTGACCAACATCTTAGAACTTTTTTTTTTTTTTTTTTTTTTTTTTGGCAGAACCAGGGAATGAACTCAGTCCCTTGCACTTGCCAAGGAAGCACTTATTCTACTGAGCCATCTCCCTGGCCCCTTGACCAGCATCTCTTTGGGTGGCTACATTTGTTTATGCTCTTTCTCATTACTAGTTATAAAGTTTTTATGTTTTATCTATAACTGGACTAATACAGTTAGATACAGGGAGACCGAGGTAGAATGAAAACTAATACTCTCTATTTTAGAGTTTGAAGATATGTATGTTTTCTTTCAAATGGTTTATGTAAAAGAAAAAAATTTTTCTTATTATGAAATATATTAATTTTCCAAAGCCCTAACGATAAAGGAAAATAAATGAAGAAAATTAAAGTTAAAAAAAGAATTCAGTCATAGAAATGTAAATCACTTTGCAGAATGGTTCTGCTGAATTTATAGAAGTGTGGCAATGAATATATTTTTCACTGCCTAGTGAATATGAATGGAAGGAAATAAATAATTGCATCGTTTGTGCTTGCCAGCAGGTAGAGATTTACCATCCTATGGTTGAGCTGCATTTAAGGAGCTCCACTGAATAGATTGCAGTGTGTAGATCTGTAAATAACTGAGGAATAGAGTGCTAATATCTCGCACGTATACTCTGAATGGCAGCTTACTTAGAGAGGGCCATGCACCCATGAGGCAAATAAAGCGCCTAGAGGTTCATGCACGTTTCCCTAATAACTCAGTGTTAGAAACAAAAATCATGTTTCACAATGATTGTGCTGTATTTACAAAGCTGTAGCAACTAACATATTCTTTGCTTCTAATTGCCATAGCAATGAGTGGAAGGACATGAATAATGGCACAGTTTGTGCTTGCACTCGGGTAGGGCCCAGCAAAGCTGGACACTTTCTACTATGTGCATCTCTAAATAACAAAGGCGTAGAGTGTTAATTTGTGGAATGTACCCTGTGAGTGGCAACGTGCCTAGACTGTGCCATGTGTCCACTGAGATAACAAAGAACCTGGAGCTTTGTGCATGTTACCCTAACAAGAGCTCTTAGTTAGAAACTTAAATTGATTTTCGTGATGGTGCTGCAGTATTTACATAGGTGTGGCAATTAATATAATATTTGCTTCTGAGTGCTCTTAGGAATAAATAGCAGGACATGAGTAGTGGTACAGATTATGCTTAAATGCAGGCAATACTTTACCACTTAGTGGGTGAGCTCAGCTTTCAGAATTAAGCAAAACTGAATACTTTGGGGTGTGTGGATTTGTAAATAACTGAAGTGTGGAGTGTTAATTTCTCGGGGGTATAATGTCAATGACAGTTTGCCTAGAGTGCCATGCAGTCCTGTGGCCAAAAAAGGCCTAAAGGTTCATACATGTTTCAATAACAAGAATTCAGTGATAGAATCATAAATTGTTTTACAGAATGGTTCTGGAAAATTTAGAGAAGTGTGGCAATGAATATATCCTTTGGTTCCTAGTGCCTATAGAACAGAAGACTATGAATTGTGGTGTAGTTTGTGCTGGAAAGTCAGTACAGCTTGTCAAAATTACAGTTGAGTACAATTCTAGTTCAGCAAAATGGAAATCTTTCTAGTGTGTGGATCTGTAAAGAAATGCTCTGTAGACTGTTCATTTCTGGGGACTATACTGTGAATGGTATTTTGTCTGGAAAGTGCCATAAAGGATATTTCTCTATGAAGAATTCATTGTTAGAAAAGCAATTCATTTTGTAGAGGGGTTCACCTGTGAATACAGAAGTCTGGCAATTCGTGTATTCTTTTATGCTTAATCCCACAGCGATGAAAGGAAGGCAATGAATATTGGTGCAGTTTGTGCTTATAAGCATGTAGAGCATGACCATCTTTTGAATGAGCACAGTTCATGGAGTTCAGAAAGACAGAACACTTTGGAGTGTGTTGATCTGTAAAGAACTGATTGCAGAATATTCATTCCTGGGGTGTATATTGTGAATAACAGTTTGCCTAGAGGATGTTATACAGGCAATCCTGGGGAACACAAACAACCTGAAGCTTCATGCATCTTTCCCTAAGAACTGCTTTTTAGAAACATAAATCATGTTCCAGAATGGTTCTGCTGTGTATAAAGAAGTGTGGCAGCTCACATATTCTTGGCTTCCTAGTGCCTATAGGAATGATTGATAAGCAATAAATAATAATGTAGTTTGCAGCTGAAAACAGGTAAAGTTTTACCACCTTATGGCTGAGCATAGTTCAACGAGTTCAGCAAAAGGAACCACTTTGGAATGTGTAGATTTCTAAAGAAGCGATATTTAGCATGTTGATTTCCAGGGTGTACACTGTGAATGACTGTTTATATATATATATAGCCCTGTGTAAAAACAGCCTATAGTTTCATGCATGTTTCCCTAAGAAGAACTAATTGATAGAAATAGATATAATATTCCAGAATGGCTGTGCTATATTCACAAGAATATGACAAGCTTTTGTGTAGAACGTTCAGTTTGGGGGTGTATATCATGAATGGCAGCATGCATAGAAAATGGCATAGCCCTGGTAAAAATTACCTGGAGATTCAATATATTTCTCTAAGAACTGCTTGTTAGAAATGTGTATCACTCTCCTGAATAGTTCTGCAGTATTTACAGATATATGGCTAGTCATTTTTTCTTTGCTTCAAAAGGCCCATAGGAATGAAAGGAAGGCAATGAGTAGTGTTGCACTTTATGTTACCAACCACATAGAACCTCACCAACTTAAGCCTGGGCACACTTCAAGGAGTTCAGCAAAGCACAACACTTTGGAATGTGTGCATCTGCAAAGAGCCTGTGTGAACAATGTTGCGTTGTAGGGTGAATACTGTGAGTGCCAGTTCACATACAGTGGCAGGTATGGAGCCGTGGAACCCGCAGATACCCTGAGCTCCGTGCATGTTTCCCAAAGAAGGACTCCTTGTATGAAATGTGCATTATTTTTAAAAAATGCTTCTGCTGTATTTACACAAGTGTGGCAAATATTCATTGCTCCAAAACGCCCTTCAGAATGAATGGAAGGAAGGTAATGAATAGTGTTGCTTTATCTTACCAGGGAAATACACAGGAATCTCCATGCTCTTTGTTGGCCTCAGCACTGCATCACCCTCTCCTGTAAATTCTGCCATTTACACCTCAGAAATGAATGGTCTATAACTCAGTTATTTACAGAGCCACATACTAGAGTGTTCTGTCTTTCTGAGTGCGCTAAGGGGAGCTCACACAGAAGGTGGTTAAATGGTACCTGCTGGGAAGTACAAACTGTACCGTCATTCGTTTCATTCTGTTCATTCCTATGGGCAATAACTAAGCCCTGAGTAAAACAAGCATAGTGGGGCCACATCTCCTTTTACTTTGGTTTTTTTGTTTGTTTGTTTGTTCCTGTGTTTGTTTTTTGTTTTTTGTTTTTGTATTTTAGTGCAGGGTCTCACCACACGATTGGACTCATAGTGATCCTCCTGTTTTAATCCTCCCAAGTTCTGGGATTACAGGCATGCCCCACCACACCCAGTCTTTTTTTTTTTTTTTTTTTTTTTT
>PVKA01021304.1:0-38892 GCA_004027165.1 Ctenomys sociabilis | reverse complement strand
TTTTTTTTTTTTTTTTTTTTTTTTTTTTTTTTTTTTTTTTTTTTTTTTTTTTGTCTTTTTGAGACAGGGTCTCACTATGCAGTTCAGGCTGGCCTTAAGCTCACTTTGTAGCTCAGGCTGGTCTCGAACTCACAACAATCCGCCTGCCTCAGCCTCCCGAGTGCTGGGATTACAGGCATGCGCCACCATGCCCGGCTTCTGATGCATTTTTTATTATAGACTTTTGATGCTGTTGTTACATAGGATGATTTCCTAGTTTGCTACATTTTAATGAGTATAAAAATTTACGAAATGCTTTCTCTGTATCTGTTCATATGCTCTTATGAAGGTGGTATGCATGAGGTGAATTGCCACAGTAGGTTATTTTTGTGATCATCCAAGTTTGGATTACTGGGATAATGTAATTTTTTTTTTTTTAACATGCTACTGAATCTCAAAATTTTGTGATTTTTTTAGATGGGTATAGTGCTACATACCTATAATTCTGACATTCTGGAAAGCTGAGGTAGGAAGACTGGGAATTCAAGCCCAATCTACAAAACTTAGTCCTGTCTCAGTTAAAAAAAAAAAAAAAAAAAAAAGCCTGGGGAGATGGCTTAGCGTGAAGTCCCTAGTCCAATCCCCAGTTCAAAATAATTGTGTTTATGAGCAAAAGTATTTCTTTTCCAGCCTTTGTCTTATTTTAATTCAGAATTACATTTATCTGCTTAATAATTTTAGAGAACACTTATTTTTTTCACTTTCAAATTTTATAGACATTTGAATAGTAGTTTCTTTGAAAATTTAGTGAATAGCATAAGATCTGCTTAGGCCTGGCTTTTATCTCATGAGAAGACTTAAAAATTGATCTAGAGAGGTGAGCATGGTGGTGTAGCTAGTAGTTTGGGAGGCTGAGGCAGGAGGGCTGCAAATTTGAGTCCAGCCTGGAAATTTAGTGACTTAGAGCGTATGTATCATTTTGTATTTTCTATCAATAATTGTAAAGATCCTAATTATCCATGGTTTTGTAAACAAAGCATATTGTTAATCTTTTGGCTTTAAAAAAAAATAATAGACAAGAAATAGTATTTTGGTTTAGTTCTTTAGGGTCTCTTTTATTATAATAAATTTCATGATTTTCTTAATTTCAAGGATTATATTTTCTAACTGTACTTTGTTTTCCCTAAATATTTTTATTAGGACCTGAAAAAAATATTATTAATTTATTTGCAGTATGTGATATTTACATTTATTGTGGGAACTGCTACCTGTACATAACACATCTCCATTATTTTTTTTCTCTTTTCTCTCCTCCTTCCCTTTTTGGCCAGCATCAGATTCATTTATTCACCTTGAAAGCCTTTATAAAGTCAGTTATTATGCATACAGGGTAATAACTAGACTAATAAACTCCCAAACACATAAGATAATTATACTAAATCAAGTACACTTTTAGAGACATTGTCCATGCTGGATTCAAAAACACTTTTCTTCTCTTTTTTTACTATTTATTTGTCATAAGAGACAATATAAAATACATAAAAATTGCACTTCATTTAATACAGTATTGAGTTTCTCATATAAGAGAAATCAAGCTTGTGTGTCTGATTCACTTCCCATTATGGTCTCAACATTTGTCTATTTACCTCCAAATGACTTCACTTTATTCTTCCTTATGGCAAAGTAGTACTCCACTACGTATAAATGCCACATTTTTACTCATTCATTTGATGTTGAACGTATAGGCTGCCTCCAAAATGCAGCTATTACAAACTGTGCTGCTACAGACACGGGCTATGCGTACATCACTGTGATACGATGTCTTGAATTCCTGTGGGAAGATACCTAGAAGACCAATAGCTGATAAAATGGAATTTCTAGTTTTACTTTTCTGATGAATATTCATGTTGATTTCCATAGTAGTTATAGCAGTTTATACTCCCACCAACAATGTAAAAGAAGAGGCTGGGGAGATGGCTCAGTAGAATAAATGCCTGCCTGGCAAGCGCAAGGTCCTGAATTCAATCCCAGCACTGAAAAAAAAAAAAAAACAAGAAGAGATCCTTTCCCTTCTCTCCACAGCCCCCACCAACATTTGTTATTGGTTGATTTCTTGATGAAAGTCATTCTTTCTGGAGTTTTAGGGAATCTCAGTGTTATTTTAATTTGTATTGTGATGCTGAACTTTTTTATGTATTTGTTGTTTATTTATACTTCCTCACCTGGGAATTATCTATTCATCTCAGGTGCCCATTTTTTATTGGGTTTTTACATTGGGGAGAGGGTCTAATTTTCTTCAGTTCTTCATATGTTCTAGACATCAGTCCTTTGAGAAATAGCTGGCAAAATTGTTTTACTATTCTACAGGTTGTCCTTTCACTCTAATGGTGGTTTCCTTTGCTGTTCAAAAGCTTTTAATTCGATTTTTAAAAGTCTTTTATTTA
Organism: Ctenomys sociabilis; assembly: GCA_004027165.1. Classification (NCBI taxonomy): domain Eukaryota; kingdom Metazoa; phylum Chordata; class Mammalia; order Rodentia; family Ctenomyidae; genus Ctenomys; species Ctenomys sociabilis. The sequence goes on along the minus strand of PVKA01021304.1, from coordinate 36,469 downwards.
TTTACTTGTTTGGTACAGGGTCTTGCAACACAGCTTGGACTCTAGTGATCCTCCTATCTCAGCACCCCCGGCACTGGGAGTCCAGGCGTGAACCACCATGCCCAGTTTCAGTGACCAGCACAGTGCAGGGTTAGCATGACATGCAGTACTGGGATGACCTCGGTCCTTGTGCTTGCCAGGCGGGCACTTACATCACACCAAGCTATTTCACCAAGCTATCTCTCCAGCCCAGAAGCTTTTAATTCATTGTGATCCCATTTGTTGATTTTTTTTGTATTATTTCTAGCGCAACTGGGGTTCTATTCAGAAAGCTTTTGCCTATAACTGTCTTAAAGTGTTTCAACTATTTTGTCTTTGAGGAGATTAAGTATTTCTATTATGCTTAAATCGTTGATTCATTTTGATTTTAGTTTAGTGCATGGTGAGAGATACGGACCTAGGTTCAATCCTCAGCATGAGGATAACTAGTTGGAAAACCACTTGTTAAAGAAGCTATCTTTCCTCCAGCTAACAGATTTGGTCCCTTGTCAAAGATAAGGTGGCTGAGTCTGCTTGGAATTGTTTCTGCATCTTGTATTGTGTTCCACTGATCCACATATTTTTTTAACTAATACCATATTTTTTTAATCACCGTAGTTTTGAATTATAATTTGAAGTTAGAGACTGTGAAGTTTCTTCCTTGTCTTCATTACTGAGAACTGTTTTTGTTATTCTATGTCTCTTCTGATTCCATATGACTATTAGAATTGTATTGCAGAGGTTTTTTATTTTAAAGAGAATAGAAAAAAATGATAGCTAAAAAATTAGAAAGGATACACAATTTAAACAAAAATAAGATGAAATGAACTGAACAATGGTTGTTATATTGTTGTCTTCAATGTAGTTCCTCAGATTATAGATATAAACATATAAAATTAGTCAAAGTAAAAATTTTAACCATTAACTGCTACCTTAAAAAACTGATAGAAATCAGTAGCATAATTACCTTAGCTAAAACAAAAATCATGCATTCTCTAGTTTTGTGAGGAATGCTACTGGCATTTTTTTTTAAATTCCTTTATTTATTACAGTGTCTCGCTACACATCACGGATTCTTTTTGCTACTGGCATTTTGATTTGCATTGTGTTAATTCTGTGTAACAGTTTTGGAAGTATGGCTATTTTGCTCATACTGATTCTGCCTATCCAGAAACAGGGGACATCTGTTTTCAATTTTCTGATATCTTTGTCAATCTCCTTTCTCAAAGTATTATAATTTTCATTTGTTCCTTAGTTTTGCTATTATACCAAATCCAATTTTCATTTCATCAATTGCTCTATATACAAACAATTTTAAATACACATTTAAATCATTTTAGTACATCAAATGTCTTGGTTAAATCTGCTTGTTATGTTTATGATGTCCAATAATAACCACTTGTTCCTAATGTGTGTAATAAGTTTCTAGTCATTATTTTGTTTTACTTTATTTTATTTTATTCTTGGGATATATCAGTGAACAAAATAGTCAAAGGGACCTATAATTATGGAATTCATTACCAAAGGGAGAAATGTTAGAAAAGCATTCTGGAAGTTGAAGAGTGCCATGGAATGAGGAAGTGGAGCCTGGGAAGGAGACTGTAAGACCCAGGGGAGGGCACAGCAGCAGCCTTAAAACAGATAGCCAAGACCATCCTACTGTACCGGTATGGCCAAGATAATCCTACTAAGACAGTGGAATTTAAGAAAGAACATGAAAGAAAACCCCAAGTATTCTAATCTAAATATTTTGAACAGCAACATGGAGAGAACAGGCAATGAAAGGGCCCTGTGGTGAGGGCAGCCATGTCTTTCCACATCCAGTGTAGCTCACAAAACTCTAAAGGGAGGGCAGTAGGGGAGGAAAAAGACAGGATCAATGCACAAAAGCTGAGACCGTCATCCACAAGGCTGACCCTGACAAGGGATCTACAAAGAGTGGTGCAAGGTTACGGGATGAACTGTGAGGGTACCTGACTGACCTTATCTGATACAAAAGTTACAATTTTTTGTTATAAAGGTCTTGCTTTAACTGGGTCTTAACCATCCAGCAGAAAAGTATAAAACTGGAGGTATATAAAATATAGTTATATTAATATAATGAGCTGTGAATGGCTCAAGTCAACAACTTCTATAGATAACCTGCTTCTATTGTGGACTGCTGACCTGTGTTGGATAGTTTTATACATACATATGTATTTAGCCATCTATGTTGTGAAAATCTGTAACATATGTATCGTTGTATGTTACCCTGTTTATGTCATTTGTTCTGTTTGTTTTAGCTTCTATTTTTCACTCTTCAAGTTAAAATACAAATAAATAAATTTTAAAAAAAAAGCTGGGGCCAGGTGGAGCCCTCTCTCCTGGAGAAAGGAACTTCCTGGAACCTGCATTGTGTTTATTTATACAATCATCCTAATGAATGAGCTCATGTGGAGTGAGGGAGGAGTATGATCTGGGACAAGAAGATTGTCTAGAACAGGAAATCTTGGTGGCTTCATTCTTGGTGGCTTCATGGGAAATAAGAGAAAACTGTATTAGCTCAAGTAAAGGTAAAGTCACTAGGTGCAGGAGTCCCCCGAGCCATGCACTCTTCCCATGGGGCCTACCAAGTTCATAAGGAGCAATGGCCTCAATCTAGGACCTGAGATATGGACAGCTTCACTCCCAATAGAGTCTCAAGTGTTCAAAGAACTTCAAGAAAGATAGGGCAGATAGAGATAAGATAGAGATAAAGATCTCTCTCTCTCTCTCTCTCTCTCTCTCCACAAAGGTGAAGGAGGAGAACAGGCGGAAGCTGGGGAGTGACATTGGTCTTCATCATGCAGCTTCCTGGTAAGCCACTATAAAGTCTCTGGCTTCTACTTCAAGTTACCACAGCCACTGGGCAGTTTGGGGCAAAGGAGTGATGGCATCTGACTTCTGACTCTCTCCTACTGAGAACAGATCCATGTGGTAACAGTTAAAGTAAGGAAAGATGGGGGTGTGTCATGGCTTGGATCTAAAATATGCCCCCCAAATGCTCAGATGTGTAAGGTGAGTGGTCGTGTGGGTTCTGCATTCACCAATAGATTTTTCCAATGAGTGCAGTAGCTAAATGTGCTGCTAGGAGACCTGGTTAGAGGTGGATCACTGTGGTGTGACCTAGAAGGGAGGATGTTATCCCAGATTCTCCATTCTTTTGCTGTCTTTTCCTACCTGAACTGGTAGAAGCAGCTTTTCTCCCTTTGTCTTTCCACTATGCCCTTTCTGCCTTAGAGCCAGACAACCAGGATCTGGGAGAAAAAAGAAAGATGAAGAAGAAGAAGAAAGTAATTCAACAAACTTCTTCTTTAGGTTACTATGTCTTAGAGGTAAAAAAAAAAAAAAAAAGTGACTAGGAGATTATTGGTGGGGTCTGGATTAGCACTGGTGGTGAGAAACTTGTGAACTATGAGAATACATAGAAGGGATTCAAGAAGAGTTGCTGATGGATCAGCTGTGGGGGACATAAGAGAAGGACTGTGTATTATGGTATGGAAAGGGGAAAGGAAAGATAGAGTTGGAAGGAGTCAAAAGTTAAGTTTTAGAAATGTTAAGGTTAAATATCTGTGCCACATCTGAGTATAAGTGCTGGACAGACAACTAAATGTGCAAGTCTAGTTTAGAAAGGAGAGGTTGACACTGGAAATAGTAAATTTGGGAGTCAGGAGTATATAAAAGTTATTCAATTTCATCAGAACAAATGAGACTACTAAAGTATTAATGAAGCAAAATTTTAAAAAATATAGTGGCTCCTAAGGACCATCCAGTGTTGAAAAGGACAGACAAGCACAGAGGATTCAGCAAAAGAGAATGAAAAGAAATGGCTAATGAGGTATGTAGAGATCCTGGAGAATACAGAACCCTAGAAGCCAAGAAAACAATTTTAAAAAAGGAAAAGAGTGATTTGCTGTTATGTATCATTATACATGATGGTGATAGGTCACAGACAAAGACAGAAGGCAGCCACTGGATTCTGCAATGTGCACGTTGTCATGACCATGAAAAGAACACTTATTTTAAACTAAGACCTGATTGGAGTGGGTTCAAAGAAAAAGAAGAATGAAAAAATAGTTAGAAAAAACAAGGGTAGTTTACCGTGTTGCTAGAATGCCAAAGACACAGGGTAGGAGCAAAAGTGAAAGGGGCTGTGGCTATAATTTATATTTTTAAAGCCGAGAGGCATTTTCTAGTTGATATGGAGCATTTTGTAATTCTGGAGACAGGGGACATATTAGAACTAAACATCCCAGCATGTAGGACAGATGCAGCTGGTCTACAAGAAAATCCAGCTCCCATTCTTCCCGTCATCATTCCTTCTTTTGAGTATGGGAAGAGCCAATACTACTTTGGAGTTGCCTGTCCTAGTGAAAACATTTCTTCTGGTCATCTTCATATTAATCAGGAGAAAATGGTAATACTCTCTTATCTGTCAAGGAGTGCAAGCAGAGATTTGTAGCTCACTCCCTGAGGCCTACCAAGAACTACTGGTGAACCAGCTTGTAGAATTCTCAATTCCTTCATGGAGTACTAAGCTTACCCCTTCACATCCTCCCATCATCTTTGTCTCAGTCAAAGGTATTTTTCTAAGTATTTTAGAAGCTTCTAAGTAGCCGAGAAATGAGAAATCAACAGTGAGTTTCCAGGTCCTGATCAGAACCTGAATTCTAATGTCATTTCTGAACTCAGTTATGTGAAACTGGACAATGTCTTTATCATGCTCCATTTTCCACATGACTCCTACCCACATATTTTCACAGGGGAGTACATGCTATGTATACTATTTCAACAACACAAGGATCCTTTTGATTATTTTCCCTTTTCCATGTTGTCCTATTCTGAATATCACAGCAAAGCTAATAAAATTACATCATCAATAAAGTAGATATATTCAAAATGCTGTCTTTGCAAATCTGCTTATGTTCAGTTATTTTAAATACATAAATGCTTACAAAAACATGCCTTCAATTTTAACTACTAGATGACTTTTAGGAAACATGTGTATAGGACTTCTAATACGCTAACTTCACCAAAATGATTGTATGTTCCTTAAGTGTGTGTTAAAGTGTCACCATCTCCAGAGTGCCAGATTAACAAGTGCGTGATTATTTTGCTAGATTTTACCTGTTTATTAGAGTCATGTGAGTTGAACCCAAAGTTGAACTCACTATGCTATGTGAGTACAACTGAACCAGATCTCTATCCCTTTTTTTAATTTTTTATTTTGAGGCAGGATCTTACTAAGGTACACAGGCTGGCCTCAAACTTGTGGTACTCTCACCCTAACTTCTCAAATAGCTGGAATTACCAGTATGTGCCACCATACCCAGATAGATTTTACCAGTTTAAAGACTACTATTTGATCTCTCTATAGAAGGGGCTGGAGAGATGGCTCAGTAGAATAAGTACTCCCCTGGCAAACACAACAGCCTGAGTTCAATCCCCAGTTCCACCTAAAAAATAAAAAAAATAAAAAAATAAAAAAAAAAGCTGATCTCTCTATAGCGATAGATGATAGATAGATAGATAGATAGATAGATAGATAGATAGATAGATAGATAGATAGACAGACAGACAGACAGATTGGATAAATACACAGCTGGACTGCAATTAACCCATAAAACTCACTGTAGTTTTGATGCTATACAAGTTACAATTCTCATAGTCATACACATACGGAGCTTTGATAACTGATTTGTGCTGGTTTGGTGTTAGCTTCAATTTTAAAAATATATTATTATGTGCACAAAATACATTAAATACATATTACGATATGGCTGTAAGATATTCTTCACCGAAATACATAAGAAAATTTCATTTTCAAGAAGTGCCTTTTGTTTTAGGTCATTAAAAATAATTTTGTACTGCAAAATTAAATATTAGTTTCTTTGATATGCTAATTTCACAGAAAAGACTAGATTACTGAAGAAGAATGCTTACTATTTTCATAACTATATTTCATTTAAAATCTTCTCAGAAAAAATCTTCATGTGCTTTTGTTGCAGGTCTGGGCCAAGGGTGATAAAAAGCCTTACAGTCCAGGCAACCATGCCGAGAACAAAAGGGCAGGAGTCATTTTTTATTGTGATTGGCCAGAGCTGAAATCAGGGCTCTCTCTCAGAAGCTTTTGTAGAATTTACAGTAATCATGCTGGCTGACTGCCCATCACATAGCTGAACAGCACACCAAAAATATAATATCTGGGGAGAATGCCACAACATATTTTTTAAATTCTCATTGTTATTATTCTTCAACTTGGAAAGATGATTACTTTTAAGAGAAAAGGGAAAAAAACCTTATCCAGCCATTACCACTATTCATATTCCTGTAGCTTCCAGACTGCTCGAGGCCACCTGGTTGACTTTTGCCTTGGAGTGGGTCCAGAAAAGCATTATTTACCCTTTAAAACAATGAAAAATTGTAAGTAGAAAGCTTGCTGCAGGGCTAAGAGATTTTTGAGACGCTAATGTGCTATATGAACTCACTGTGGGGACTGCTGCCTTGCTTGAGCTTAGAAGAAATCTATAGAAATGTCTTTTAACATTTACCATGTGGTATGCTGGGAATGGTCCTGCTAGACCTGGTGCCAGTCTTGGCTGAAGCATGGACTTTTAGCTTTAGAGTTTCACTTGCCTATCTTCCACCAAGTCAGCAAAAAGCCTTGTTCACCCAAACAACTATAGCCCACACAACTACAAAACTCAGTGAAAAAAAATAAAAACCTTCAGCAATACCCAGGATACAAGAGCCTCTAAATGTCTATGGTACTACTGGAAGAAAGACATCATTCCCATATATTCTATACTCAACTGTGAGTCTTGTTCAAGTAAACACCCATTGGTGAAATCAAAAGGAAAAGAGGAAGAGAGTACAGGAAAGAACTATCAGAAGCTTTCAAAAGGAGGAATGTATCAGGGAAAGGAGGTGGGAGTAAAACTGGCCAAGAGAAAACATGCTAAAATGAATACAATTATTAGGTGTTACAAATATACACTAAAAATTTTTTTAAAGGAATGCAATCTCATTCTTTGATGCTCTATCATAACTGCAACAATCAGTTTCAGAAGTTCTGAGTCAATAATAAAATAACAGTCACAAAAGTCAGGACACAAGGACTACATCTATTATGATGTTTGTAAAGTCACACCTTGGGGATACCAAAACATTATGAAAACAGTTTGCAATGTATTAATTTATCAAATCCATCTTGTCAAGGTATCTTAAAATTGTCTTATTGATATTTGTACTTCAATGAAACAAAAATTTAAAAAGAAAGAAAGAAAGAAAATAAAGTCACACCTTGGGATCCACAGCAGTGTGCTTTCAGGACACTCCCCCAGATGTCCTCATGGAAAACTACTAATGCTAAAGTCTACAAATGCTCGCATCCTTTATAGAAAATGGCACAGATTTGCATATGCCCTATGCTTATCCTCCAATATACTTCAAATCATCTAGATTACTTCTAATACATAATGCAATGTGAGTGCCATGTACAGATCTGTTATGCTGCATTGTTCAGGGAACAGTGAAAAGGAAGATGTCTATACATATTCATTACAGACAACAGTCTTTTCTAATATTTTAAATGCACAGTTGGCTCAATCCATGGATGTGGACCCAACAGATTTGGAGGATCAAACGTAATCTATCTGGGGCCAGCTACCTGGAGGTTACTTTTGCTTAATAAATATTGCAAATATTTGTTTTGGACTGGTTCATATGCTTCACAATTTTTAAAGTTAAAAATATAAATTCAAGGCAGCATTAGGCTCCAAGTTGCCTGTGCATGGCTGTTTGAGTGAGGGGCTTGGAAACTACAGAAATAGCCACAGATTACTTAAGAATTATGCAAATAAGATTATAGGCTTCCTAGAGCCAGTGGCACAAAGCAGCTGCTCAACATACATTTACGGAAGGAATTGAAAAGGGAACTAGTCACAGTAGCCTGCTCTCAGGCATGACAACTAGAAGAATATGGTCATGGGGGGTGGCTGCAAGTCATTAAGAGATAGTTAGAAACTTGGAAAAAACAATAATGGCTGGGAGGCCAGGGAGAGGTTGGAGGCTGCCTGCCTGCATTCACTGTTAGCCAATGAGCCAACTGTGTTTCAGTTCATTTTGACCCCTGGACTAACAAGGCAGTAGTTCCATCTCAGTCTTCATGAAGCTTTTCCTCCTCTCACCACAAAATCCACCTCTGCACCATATTCTGGTAACTTACTGTGTAAGTTACATTTCCTGACCCTTTCAGTAGACAGGCTGAGCTACAGACCTAAATATTAAGAGAAAGCTAACTCCAACCCCACCCTTTAGAAATACAAACAAGAGTACTATGGACTACCTGCATGCCTGGGGCCTCTTTCAACTAGTCTGCCAGTGATGGAAAGGGGTTTTCCCTCAGAATCCCTATCCTGCCCCTCCTCACCACCAAATCACTCCAGATCTTGTCTGTTCTATCTGTTCAACACAGCCTGATTTCACCCAATTTGTCCCTTGAACAGCATTCTAGTTCTGATGACCACTGACAAGTAGCTGCTGCTCCTCTCCTAGATTCAAATCCATTCTCCGCACCACAAACTCTAAAGGTTACAGATGTAATCTTGCTTTCCTTTTGCCTAAAAACTTCCCACTATTCCCCATTAATGTGAAAATAAAATTGGTGGCTTTTACAACTTCATGTGGCCTTGCTTCTTCCTACCTCTTACCTCACTGCATAGTATTCTCCTCCTTCTTACTATATTCCAATCATCTGGAGCTCAAAAAGCCCTTGCATGTCTTTCCCTGGCCCACTTTCTGCTTCCAACTTCTGCTTCTTGGCCCTTTCTTGTTCTTTGATGTCAGCTCTTCAGCAAGGATCTCTATTCTTCCAGGAGTGGGGATTGAACCCAGGATCTTTGCATTGAGTTAGATCCCCATCCCTTTCTATTTTTAATTTTTATTTTGAGATGGGGTCTCACTATGTCGTCCTCCTGCGTCAGCCTCCATACATGGTTTTCTTCACTATCTATTACCTCCAATTTCTCCCTTACAATCAATCCTGTGATACAGTCCATGTACTCACCACCATCTGAAATAATCTTTCTGCTTAATTATTCATTTCATTTTTTTTTCTTCCCAATTATAGTATCCACGTGGCCAGGTATGATTTCTGCCTTGAGTATTCTACATTGCTGTGACCTAGAACAAAGCCTCGGCAGTACTTGCCCTGCACATACTTAATGAATGAATGAGTCCTCTGGGTACATCCCTGCTGCCATGACAGGAGCTGCACTGCGAAAGCCCCATTGCTGCTGACTGTGAAATGCACGTCATTCCCTTGTCAACTGCTCTCTTCTCTCCTGCTTGACTGTCATGAGCTAAGGCGCTTCCTTCAATTTGGAGCTTTGGTTCCTTAGCTCAGTTACAGAGCTCTCCTTAGGTTTTAGGAGTATCCTGCACTGGGCTGTCCACTATACCATGGGTCAACATGAGGCAATGGGTTGTAAAGAGGTTGCTTCTCTCAGTTCCTATCAAGAAGCCAATTAGGTGGAGAGCAGTGTTTCAGCTTACATTTTTGCTTACTTTTTATATGGCAAATACATTTGTGTGTGTGTGTGTGTGTGTGTGTGTGTGTGTGTGTGTGTGTGTGTTCTGGATTCTTCTTGGGGTAAATTCTGATACATCCACAGGGGGTTTAAGTCTCAATGAATTAATTTGGGTCAATCACAGCACAGATCCTCCAAGCACTTCACCTGCGTGCTCCGTCAGCTCTCTCTGGAGTTTCTACTCCTCTTCTTTTGCTCAAATAGTTACACTGGACCAGGGTTAGGTTCAAGCTCAAGTTCATTCATTACAGGATTCATTTTAGTATTCACTGAGGAATTCCACAAGCCTTCTGTTATAAAACTCAGGGTTGAGTGTGCTGCTCTGTGAACTTTTAAATAAGAGAAAGCATATTGTCTTTTCAACTCCAATGAAATTATGCCCCTGGAGAACACCTAACTTATGTCCCTGGCACACATATGACATAGCTCATGTTGTTGCTTTCAGTAAGAACTGACATGGCTATTTTATTCATTAATAGTTTATAAAATGAGTAGTTTTATATGACACTATGGGAAATCTCCCTATAAACTATAAGGGTAAAATAAATATGTGGGCTCATTTCAAAATTATGAACATAAAATATGGATTTAAAGATTTGATCAATTATTTCAAAGCAGATTACTGAATTTATTATTGAAATTCATTTCCTCATGGATTAAGTTTGGCTCTACATTTAACTAGAATCATTAAAAGAGAAAATAAAGCATAGAAAATAAACTTCCCCACCAATATTTAGGTATTCAGTGATATATAAATAAATTTAAAGTCTGAGGGCCAAAATACCCATAGCAAAAATAATCTTTTCCACCTTTAATCAACTAATTTGTACATTTATTGGGTCCTATCAAAGATTTATTAGCAATTGGATGCACTAATGTGACACACCACTATCTTTAGGATCTTTAAGCCTTCCAACTCAAATTAATCCTCAGGAATCCAGAGAACTACATAATAGGCTACTACTAGCAACCAGTGTTACATAAGTACAGTGTCACAACTTGTTTGTTTCTTAACAGAAAGATCCCCAAAGAGAAATGAAAGCTGGGTGTGGTGGCACGCACCTGCAATCCCAGCACTTGGGAGGCTAAATACAACCTACTTTGTAATAACTAGGTAGCAATAAGTGCCTCTCTCACCTTACACAATAAGACAGCCTAGCCAATACCTCAAAGTTTTTGTTTATATCAGAGAAAAATATAAATTCCCATCTGACATTCCCAAACTATTTTCACTGGAGTAGGGAGGCAGCACTGTCCATTCAAAAGAACACAAGTACCCACCCACAGTGAGAGACTCCATCCGAAACCGGAGCCTCCAGTGAATGCTTTTAAAGTCTCCCACTTATAAAATAAATTCACCACAATTCAAAAGGACATGAGTGACAGCAGAAAGATTAAATACATAGGAGAAGTCGTTCGCTTTCAAAAGAAAGATTTGTGCCCTTAAATTATGAAAGCCCTTATATTACATGTTTCTTCTAAGATACGAAGGCACCACAACCCCCTCCCCTCCACCTCCCTATCAACTCTAATAACCAAAGTGCCTCCCAGGGGACTCCTAGCACAAAATGCCAGGCAATAGGGGACACCTCTCACCATCACTGCATGATTTTACTGGGTACTCTCAAGGATTTAGTTCTCATCACATAAATAAGCTAGAGAGTACTTACACTATCAAAAATTACTTATTGGTTCTGTTTTGAAAATTTTTCCCCTAGAGTATAAGTCAGTATAAAATAATTTTAATGAGTGCTGCCTGGGCTTCATCTGCTATTAGTATTAATTCAATATTCTAAAGCAGTCTGCACATACAAAAGCATCCTCTCAAGGGATCATGAGGTTCTTTCCCATGTGCTCTGGAGTGTGTCTGCATGTCCTCGAAAGCCACATGCAGGGGCCGGGGAGATGGCTCAGTGGAATAAGCACTTCCCTGGTAAATGCAAGGGCCTGAGTTCAATCCTCGGTTCCGCCAAAAACAAAACAAAAAAAAAAAACAAAGCCACATGCAGTCATAGGCGGAGATTTTTCAGTGTCTACAGTGTCGGATGCTGAACTGACTCAGGGTGCTAGAGCTGTGCTGCCCCGTGTCTGCCTTGCTACCTTGCACCCACCGTGAACTGTTCTCCCCTGCGATGCCTGTCTGCCACAGCCCTGCCTTGGGGCCAGCCAATTACGGACTGAAAGCTCTACAAACTAAGAGAGCTTTAACTTTGAGTATCAGGTACTTCGTTTCAGCAACAAAAAATGTAAGACACCATGGAAGGCAAATTAAATGTAATCTGAGGAAACGTATAGCTAAAGAGCTTGATTCAGTTTTCTAGTGAAAATGTATAATGTTGAAGAAAAATTATATATTGTGATACATGTACATATGAATGTGTACATAGTAATTAGAATAACACATAAAAATATATACACAATAATGTAATAACAAAAATGTAAAGGTAATGTGGATTCCAAAGCTGTATTTAATATCATTACTATACTACTTTCCCAAAACATGCAAAACTTTTTAAGTAATTGATTTTACCAAAGATGCTTATTTTCTTAGCTAGTTATACCTCTTGTGCTCATTTTGATGGATTTTGGCTTTTTCTTCCTTGTGCGGCTGTTGGTTAGGTTCCAGTAATTTATTCTAGGAACAATAAAAGTTTCAAAGTATGATTTTCAATTAACACAGTTGCATAGGAGACACCCCAATCAATAACATATTTAAGCTTAGTAGGTGCAGTATTTTGCTTTTGAAACTTTTACTTAAGTACTTTTTTGGATGTGAAATTATTTTTCTATATAAGTAGGTAGCATAGATAATTATGTCCTAGTCAAACAAAATGGCTCAAAGAGTGTAAAATTGTTAGATTACAAAGCCAGTGTTCATGGTCAAGAATTAGACCAAGAGGCATAAGGTTCATGCAGGAAATACAATGTGACTCAAACTCACAATGTCTTACAAAGGCAAACAAATCAAATTAGCTTCTTTAAGAGTACCACACAATACCATTTCTTGGTATTTTTCTAGCACATTTTTCCTATAAATTCATAGCAACTTACAAATAAATATTGAACTCAGTTGTTCAATGAAATTCTGTTAGTGAAGCATGCCATTTCCTGCAGAACAAGTTATCACCCATTATTTATTAGCTACTTCCCAAACCAGCAGAACTGTGGGCTCTGAAGGAGAGATTTTGGTTCAAACAGGTTACACTACTATAACTAAGTATCTGGCTTCTAGCGTCCTCATGGTCTTCTCAAAAAAGCAACTTCTACCAGACTCAGTGACCACATTTACAGACTTACGCCAAAGAATTACTCTAATACCCAGTTGTTTACTTTGAGGCAGACTGAGTTTCAATCCCATTTTAAAGACAGGAAAGAGCAGAGAAGAGAAAAGTTACTGGACCCAAATCATAAATTGGTGTTGTGCTGGGTTTACTAGGGCATGCCTGTAATCCCAGCACTCAGGAGGTGGAGGCAGGAGGATCACTGTGACTTTGAGAGCAGCCTGGGCTACAAAGTGAGCTCAAGGCCAGCCTGAACTGTATAGCAAGACCTTGTCTCAAAAAGCCACACACACACACACACACAGATAAATACAGAAAGAGAAAGAAAGAGAGAGAAAGAGAGAGAAAGAGAGAGAAAGAAAGAAAGAAAGAAAGAAAGAAAGAAAGAAAGAAAGAAAGAAAGAAAGAAAGAAAGAAAGAAAGATTGGTGTTGAGACAGATTTCTGATAGTAAAAAACAATTGAAAAAAAAATAATATCACATCTTGACAAATACATAGCCGCAAATTATGGTGGTGCCCCCAACACCCTGAAACTTCCCAGTGAAAAGTATAAAAGCTCTCAACATTCAGACTTTTTCTTATTTCTTCAAAGGCTATACAATGTTCCACAGTTCCTAAAATAAAGGACTTATTTCTTACACTGTGATATTCCAAATTATTTGATTATTCCTCAGCCTCTAAAGCACATCACTTAATCTTAATTTCTATATAGCGTCAATAATAAAAAAGTTTTAAAAATAACTGAATGTTAGTCATCCATTCAATAAACACTTATTAAGAACCAGATACAAAGCCTTGTGCCAGGGTCTCCCTTTTCCAAAATGACATGAAGTCTTTTGTTTCTTTTAATTTTTTATCACTTTGATCTTTTTTCATTAGTACTACCAGCCTGTAGTGGTTGATCGACTGGGGCAACCTGAGAAGCTTACAAGCTTAACTAAATCAGCTCAGCAATTAAATTCTAACCTAGAGCAGCTCATCACTTAAAGGCAATAAAAGAGAACTGAGGAAGGCTGGAGCGTGCCATTTCTCCAGAAAAGCGCCGGACGTCACAGTCAGCTTGGCCGACGTGTCATGTCTCCTAGTGCAGACTCTTCAGCTTCTGCCATGGACCCTTCAGCCTTCCAGTGTGGACTCATCAGCCTTTTGACACGGATTTTCACAGAGCGCTGCAGTGAGCTCCAGACCTTGGACACAATCCTTCAGCCTCCAGGGTGCAGACCCCCTCTGCACGCTTCCTCATTTCACTCTGTGGCTGACCGTCATAGCCAGTCTTGTAATTTCTTATACTTTAGTACATCTTGTGTTATATCTGTTCCATGAGTAAAACCCTGACTGATACACAGACCTTTTACTAAAATAAAACTAATTTCTGTTCTCTTCCTTTCCTGTATAATTAGTTTGAATGCCTATGTCTGTGTAGTCTTGTCAAAATTATGTCCTTCTTAATAGCACATATCCACTTATCAATTGTAATAGTCTTTTGTTTTTCATTCTGATTAAGGAAAACGATTATTACTATCTCCACTTCGATCCAAACTTTCCCTCTTAGTGCACCCTGAAAACTGTCTTTTAAAACAACACCTCATGTGGTGGAGATGAGGTGCATAGCTGAATCTACAGGCCCTCCTTAGGCTCTTGATCTATCTCCACTTCTGGTTTTCACCTGTGCCTCTAATTTCTGAAATTTAATAATTTGTATCTTAGTGCTTTTTGTGAATAAGTTCTGGCTTTTCCTGTTGCACTAAATCAGTTACCACTATCTACATTCCAACTTCAAAAATTTTGCTGATAGCTTCCTCTTTTCTTGTTACAATTTCCTTGTCTACATTTTGTCCTTATAAGCTTATGTCTTAAAAAAATCTCATCATTTTTTTTATTCAAGATATAGAGAAAGAGGGACTGGAGCATAAACAAATGAAATATTTTTAAGTGCAATATTTAACGAAGAGACCTTAATATCTTCAATTAAAATTTTTACTGAAATTCTGTTACTTAATATTCAAAATAACTCTCAAAGGTAGGCAGGTGAGCAACGTTTTCTGTGCTAATGAAAAAGCAACATTATGCTTGTTTTACAGGTGTGGAAACAGGATCACAGTTACAGCTTAACTATCTTGTCTAGAGCTAAATAGGTTGTTTTAATAGCAAAATAATGATTAGGAATTAAACTTTTAGTATTTAATTGTCCTCTGCAGGATGCATCTAAAATGCCCCTGTATGAATAGCCACATCCCAAACTATAGTACTGGCAGAGCATAGCTAATATTAGACTCACACTCAAAAGTCTTAACAGAACATATCTAATCTAAGCTCAAATGTCAAAGGATTCCAATTCTTCTCATATTGATTAACTCATTTCTCCAAGAACAAGACAGATAAGATCTTAACTCTATTTGTATTCTGGAGAAAAGAAACTCATAAATAAGTGAGGCAAAAAATACCTAATCATAATCCTATGTAGAGGATTAAAATATACTTACTTGAGACTTAGGGTCTTGGTGATTGTTTTAGATTGGGATTTGTGGAAGTGGCTAAAGATCTGACACAACCAACAAGGAAAAGAGATTAGTGAAAAAGCAAAAGAGAAAAGATAGGATAAACAGTACACAGAGGAACTATAGATGACCTATAAATCCAAAGTGGTCATCATTTTACTCAAAGAAATAAAAATCAAAGCAGTGAGAGAAAAATTTTCTGTTATAGTGAATAAAACCAGAATAATTTGACAGAGAATCAGACATGAACATTTGGAGGAAGGGGAAGACAACTGAGCAATATCTGTCAAGATATAAAATGTACATATCCTTTGCAGAAATATTCAAAAGTGTATGCATTTGTATATGTAGATTTATACTTGTATTACTGAAACTTTAAAAGTTCAGGAGAAAAATCTTAACGCCTCCCTACAAACAACACTAAGTTAAACCATCCAAACAATGGAACATTGTAAAATAGTTGCAAGGAATAAGATAACTGCTGGGTGGAGGGGGGGCAGGGAGGATCTATGGAGATATATCAAGTGATAAGAGGTTAGTCCAAAGCACTTATTTGGGGGCTATCCATATAAACGAACTGTATATCAGTGCCAGCTCTTCTTTGCTAATATATATGATATTTAAAGCACTTTGAAAAATATACAAGAAACTATTAACTGTCTAAAGGAAAATTGAAATTATCACTGAGGAGGGAGCTTGAAGGGTGGATGGACGGAAGAAAGTTCTATATTCATAGAGATTTTTTATTCATGTGGGAAGACAGTTATGGTCTTTTTACTCTCTTTTATCTGGAAAGTCCAAAAAAGACAGATTTTAAGCCACACAATGTGGCTCATGCCTATGATTCCAGTACTCTAGGGGGCTGAGGCAGGAGAACTGCAAGTGCAAGCCCTGCCTGTACAGTAACTCGGTGACTTATCAAGACCCTGCTGCAAATAGTGAGCTGAGATGTAGCTCGCGGCAGAGCCCCTGGGCTCATTTCCCAGCATACCACACAGCTCACTCAGTATGCAAGACAACATAGCTTTTAAAATTTAAAGGTGTGAAAGAGAAAGACACTATGATGAAACTAAGAATTGCTTGCAGGGGAGGAAAGAGGAAGGGAGGAGAGCTACACACACCATCCTGTTACAGAGGCAAGTGCAGGGAGAAGAGATAAAATGCTGCTCGGGAACTGGGACAGAGCTGATGAGGTATCACCATGCAAGAGCACTGCTCCAGATGGCAGGAGGGAAGGCGCTGGCTTCACTGCGCCCAGAGTTATTATCCTGTGACTGGCAAAGTACATTTACTAAGAGAGGCTGATTTTTTTCTTTGGTACCTAAAAAAATAATTTCAACTAATTAATTTGTTCTGCTGAACTGACAGCCTCTGAGGATGTACCTGCACACCTTATAAACACATTCTTGGTTCATTTACTGGGTTCTCACATGGATGTGCACTATCAGTTGTACAAATACAAAATAGGTTCTTGTTTCAAGGGCTAAGCACTATCTCATACGATACATAATTGCTAAGCACAGACACCCGGGTCCATGCTGAAGGTTTGGATATGCAACTCCCCTCTGAAGAGAGTCACAGCATAACGAAGGAGCCACACCCAGAAACAACCATGACACAAAGCAAAAATAAACAAACTAAAAGTTCAAGCAAATAAATGGGACTAAGAAAGGAGACATGTAATAAGAGAAACAGGTAGTCTACACGTTCTGCACAGGTAGTCCACAGCTCTCTGGAGAAGGAGTGCATCGGATCACAGTGCCACGTGACTCATGAACATCCAGACTAGGTTCCAGATGGGGACGGCACATCAGAGAACAATGGACATTCCAAGAGCAGGACTTCCTGTGAACACTGGGCAAGAAGCTCATGGTAAATTCGGATAGTGTTGCACACAGCACCACTGCCTGGTATGCTGGCAGGCCTGCTGCTGGGGAGGTGCAAGGCGGCACCAAGCACCAGTGCTTGGGAGTCATGTTACTAGCAGGAAGTAGAAAGACTGCCATTTCCTGCTAGCGGCTATGAACATCCGTTCCCTGGGCTCTGCTTCCTGGTTAATGAGGGGCCTGCCCTGCTGAAGGGGCAACTAACTATTCAGCAGACAGATGTGGATGAGGCTGATGGTTTCAGAAATTTTATGAAGCCACGCTTCCATGCGGTAACTGAAGGCGAAGATTAGGCCACTTCAAAATCATGTCTGAATCCCACTGGGCCATGTGTTGACATGGCTCAGTCTGGCTGCTTCATGTAAACATCAAAGTGCCATCGCTGCAGACAGATTTCTTCCAGAGGACGCTCTCTCAGTCCAACAAGATGAAATGATCCGAGGAAGCAGGAGGTCAGGTAAGGTTAAGAACTCCTGCCTTTGCACCAGCACGATGCCTATTGTAATCCCAGCACTCTGGGAGGCTGAGGCGGGAAGGTTCCAAGTTTGACACCAGCACTGACAACTCAGTGACTTAGTGAGGTCTTGTGTCAAAATATAAAATAACAACAACAAAAAAAAAGTTGGGAACATAGCTCATTGAAAAGATTCTGAGTTTAATCCCCAGTACCACAAAAAGAAAAACAAAACAAAAACTTACTGCCTTTGAATATTGCTTAATACAGAAGACCTTTCAAGAGAAGGAGGCTGGGTTAAAGAAGTCCTGGTTCTGAGGCTCCCTTCAATGGTTGTATTCACTGCCACTGAAATAAGCATAGAAACTACCCTCAAGAGTTCAAAGGTGGGCCAGTAGAACAGAATAAGCACTTCCCTGGCAAGCACATGGGCCTGAGTTCAATTCCTGGTTCTGCCAAAAAAAAAAAATAGCGTTAAAAGGAGTCCAACTAAATCACAGGTAATTAATACTAATGAAAGTAGAACAGTTAAGAAAAATAGCACAAAATAGTGTATGGTACCCTTTTACCAGTATTTATTGTTAGTTCTCTCATTTTAATAAGTGGACTCAAGCTACAATAATCACTGAATTTTCAGTTCTCTCTCCCATGTCTAACTATCTCCTATCCACTTTCTTCTATCTTAAAAGAATCTTTCTTTCACTAAAGTTACCTACCGTAGGAAATGTAGAAACTACAAAGGAAAACAAAATAATCATTCCTAAATCCTTCCAACCAAAAGCAAGCTCCTTTAATGTCAGTGTATTTGCTTCCTAATTTACACACATAGCTTACAGCTTCTGATCACCCTGGGTCACATTTCCAGCCTTACCATGTGCCAGGCTTTAGGATAAACTCTACTCGCTTTCCCTCATTTTGATCCTAGAAATACCGTCATGAGGCAAACAGCATCGCTATCAGATACAACAGATGAGAGTCTAAGTAACGTGCACGAAGTACAATAAGAAGTAGGTCTACAGTTTGTCTGCACTCTTTTATAGTCTGTCTTTCATTTTTACAGATGTGTATATATTCCTATTATTACACACAGCTCAGTTAGCTAGAAAAATTATAGGCAGTCAGACAGAGTCAGGCTCTCAAAAGAGATAATACAGGAGACAAGAAGTCTGCAACTCTGGGAGTGAGGGAGGCTCCAGCTGTGAACCAGACCTAAAGGTCAAACAAATGCTAAAAGAGTAGCACCTGGGATTGATATTCTAAATAGGTAGTTATCACCTGAAAAGGCCTAAGTAAGTCACTAGCCCAACCCTGAGACCCTGTCCTGTATTCATGCCCAGCTCACTATGTGACTCGTTTTCCCATTTGGTCCTGGGCCTAATCAACTTTACCTGAGCAATGGTGCTTGAAATCCCATTGGTTGACCATACTTTTGTCCCACCCTGTTTTCACCTAGGCAAGTTCCCATTCTCTCTACCTTAGCCCCACATGGTTTTACACTATCAAAGTCCATGTAAGAGACAGCTTTCCCAGGCAACCCGCTCGGGGCACCCCCTTCTGTCAGTCTCCAACAGAAGCTATTCTTTCCAATAAAGTTTTACCCTCAACCTCCATTTGTTCCTAAAATTCATTCTTCAGTTTTAGAGAACACGAAGTCATGCAGGTGAGGCTGGGAGTTTTACTTCCCTGTATCACTATAATACTAAATCCCAGTCATTACTGCACAGTATTTTCAACTCTAAAACCTTCAAGTTCTCTACCACTGAACAAAGTGTTCCATTTTTTCTTTAAGTTCTTTTTTTTAAAAAAAAAATATTACTTCCCTCTCATATGAATCTCTGATTGTTTTAGATCTAATATTTTTTATTTTAGAAAACTCTTCAGCAAGTGGTTTTGGGCTGCGCAGAGGCAGCTCATGTGTCTAGGACACCCCAAAGTCAGGGCTTTCCTTTGCATACCTGAGGCCACCCACAGTGGCTCTGCAGCTGTCGTCATGCCACAGAATAAATACGCTGAATTACACCCTACATGCTACGGATACCGCTTGGATTACCATGAGAAGGAAAGTTGAAAGGCTCATGAATGTTCAAAGAAGGCAAAAACAATGATGGGTCTGCAGGCTAAGCTCTACCACAAACAGTGCCATGTGGAGAAAACACAAATGAAGAAGACTACCAAGATGCATGAAAAGAGAAACACCAAACAAAAGAATGATGAAAAGACTCCACAGGGAGCAGTACCTGCCTACCTCCTGGACAGAGAAGGACAGTCTCTTGCAAAAGTACTTTTCAACATGATTAGACAAAAACAAAAAGAAAAGCTGGGAAAATGGGAAGTTCCTCTGTCCAAAGTTTGTGCCCAAGGAGAAATGGAAGTAATAGAAGTTATTCGAACTGGAAAGAGAAAAAAAGAAGGCATGGAAGAGGATGGTTACTAAAGTCTGCTTTGTTGGAGATGGCTTTATAAGAAAACCACTTAAATATGAAAGTCATTAGGCCAATGGGCTTAAGCTTTAAGAAGGTCCATGTTACACATCTTGAACTGAAAGCCACCTTTTGCTTGCCAATATTTGGTGTGAAAAAGAATCACCATTGTATACAACTTTTGGTGTTATTACCAAAGGAACAGTGATTGAGGTGAACATGAGTGAGTTGGGCCTTGTGACCCAAGAAGGTAAAGTTATTTGGGGTAAATACGCCCAGATAGCCAACAATACAGTCTTACTAGTTTGACAGATGTTTCATACCAAAACTTTTTACACTTATTAAAGATTACAGACCAATCAGGAAAACCATAACTTGAATATTGCTGAAAAATTCTCATGACTACATTCATCAAGAAAACTATTTATTAAATTGTAAAAACATTAAAATGGCCCAGTTTTACAAATTGGCCTTTATTAGAGGTCTGCTAAGGGCTTACATGTTATTGAGATTGAACCATTTGAAAAAGTAAACATAAATCTTTGCATTAGAATAGGTACTCAACAACACAGATCAATCATTCCTAAAAAGCCACTAGTATTTAAAGTAAATGCAAACTTAATTTAGGGGTCTAGGGCTAGGAAATCTGCTGAAGCTATTCTACTCCATCATCTAACATTATTCCTAAAAAAGGAAAGTAATGTTTAAGTTTATTCTGAATATTGTCTATTTATAATACTTTAGGAATGGCATTAGAAGTTTATTTAGATAATTCCAACTTAGTTGCACTGATGCCCTGAAAAGAAACTTTATTTGCAGTTAAATAATATAAGGTTATATGTTACATGTGCATCTCAAGTTCTGTGATCTGAATTAAATGGTCATGGCTTGAAGTTTGGGTGTCCGTATATTAATCTATAATCACCAGATGCTTTAAATTCTTTTTATTTTAAAGTCTGTCTTCAGAGCACAACCAGTATTATTAATTGTGCCTTTAACAAGATCATTCAATTTCTAAACAAATGTAGTATATCTTCACGAATGTAACTGGGAAAAGAGGGGGAAAAATTTCAAAACAGACCAAAAAGCAATCACAAAATATAGGTTTAATTATACTTAAAAAAAAAAACAAGAAAATAAACAACTACTCAGGTTTAAAAAAAAAAAGAAAGAAAGTGGTTTTGCCAGGGTCAGCCAGGGTCAGCTTACAGATAGCTCAGCAGACGAAAGCACCTGGGTTCGATTTCCAGTGTGCTGGGCCAGCCCTGCCCTTGAGGGCACATTCAGACAGCGATTGGGGCCGGGTGTGGTGGGCCTCGAACACTGGCACTTGGGAGGCTGAAAACAGGAGGATCACTGTTTATTTATTTATTTATTTATTGTCTTTTTGAGACAGGGTCTCACTATGGAGTTCAGGCTGGCTTTAAGCGCACTTTTGTAGCTCAGGCTGGTCTCGAACTCACAACAATCCTCCTGTCTCAGCCTCCCAAGTGCTGGGATTACAGGCCTGCAACACCACTCCCGGCTAGGAGGATCACTGTGAGTATGGCCTCTGTAGTGAGACTCTGTATTAAATGCATTTTAAAAAAAAAAAAGAAAGAAAGAAATTGGTTTTACCAAAGAGCCTTTCATCTCATCCCTTTACAAGTCCCAGTGCTTAGAGTTTGCAGTGTAGAGTATGATCTCTTTGCTCTGGGAAAAAAACTCAATTGGTTATTCATATTTTCTAAATATTTTTAATTCTATGATTATCTCCCCAGGTGTAATTTAGAAAATGGTTTTCAAATTACTCTAAATTCCACTGGAATTTTCATTAAAGTTACTTGAAACTCACAAATTAATTTAAGTAGAACCATAGTTACTACAACATTGAATTTTATCACTTAGGAACACTATCCATCTTTGCTTTATTCAAATTCACTTCTACAGAGTACAAGAAAGTTCACTTTTTGTTTTTTTTGCTATTGAGAAATTTGAATCACGTTTTTGAATGAAGTCTTTTTTATACCATTATATTTTCTAATTAATGTTTTGCTGGTATTTGAGAAAGTTCATTTTTACATACTTGTTTTACAACCATCTTTTATTGAACTACTATTTCTAATCATGTTTCAGGTGATTCCCTGGAGCAGTACAGGCACACTGCTCTCATCCGTGAATAACTTCTTTCCAGTAATTAGAAAAATTCTTTTAAAATTTCATTTCTTACCTTACTAAGTTAACCAAAACAATTTTTTTAAAAATGTATTTGGTGCAGGTCTCAGTACACAGCTCATAGTGACCCTCCTGTTAGCAGCTTCCCAGCGCTGGGATTATAGAGCTGCTTCACCATGCCCAGCCTCTTTCATTGGGCTCAGCACACACTGGGCGGCGGGGCCAGTGCAGCGTGTGGACTGGGGATCAAACCCTGGTCCCTGCACTTGCCAAAGCAGGTGCCTAGTCTGCTGAGCTGTCTTGCAGTCTTAATCAAAAGAACTTCTCATTCTTATTCCAGGCAATACAAAAAACGTTTGTTTTATGGTGTTAAAACATACATAATTGAGGTGCCCAGTATATAGCTAAGCAACACAGTGTGTACTTGGCAAGCAAAAGGTCCTGAGTTCATTTCCTGTTACAAAAAAAAATCAGCTGAATCTCTTTGAGAAGTACTAGATTAGAATTTCCAGGATAATACTGATTAATGTTAGCAGACGCAAGTATCTTTATGCTTTTCACTATTTCAGTATTTCAAATTAATCTTTCAATTACAATGTTGTTACTGCTTTGGAGGCCTATAGGTTTTACTAATAAAATCTCCACTTTTCTAGTTTCCTGAAGTTCATTTTTAAAATACTGATTGCAGAAATCAATGCCTTCTTATATAGAGATAACCAAATGTTTTTCTCATGACTTAGCTTATTTTAGTAATAAAGTGGAATAAACTCTAATGTTCCTTTTCTATAATAAATCCTACTCTGGTTATTAAATTACTATTTGAGAGAAAAATGCTATCGGTCAAAATTTAATATTAATATTTATCTTTTTATCTACTTATAAGAGAGCTGCATGTACATACATATGCTTTTTAAATTTTATTTTATCTGCTATTTTTTGTACTTTTTATTATTATTTTTAAAGAATACAAAATACTGATAGAAGAAAACGGTATTATACATGATACAAGATTTCCCTAAACAAAGTAATAGGAATCCAATAATGGTTGCTGTATTATATAATGCTATTTGCAAATCAGTTCTTCAGATTACCAGATATAAACATTTAAGTTTTGTTTAAAACAAAAACACAATAACTAAGAAGTTATAAGAAATTCAAGAGAGGAAAAAACTCAGAGTAAAAACAAAAATTGTAAGCATTAACTGCTCCTTTCTTTTTATATATATATATATATATATATATATATATATATATATATACATATAATTAGAATTCTCAAAGTAGAAAGGAGTAGGTAATAAATATTTAAAGATTTAAAATTTCTGAATTTAGTTCAACTTATATCACATTTCCAAGAAAAAATGAACCTTTTGCACAAGAAATTTAAATAAAATTAAAATTATACCAAGATACACAAAAATGAAATAGTCCCAAACTTATTATGAAGAAAAAATGGTTAAAGCACATACATAAAAATATTAGCTATGGAAGAACAAAATTAAATAGCATCTTATTCCAAATTAGAAAGGGAAAAAAAGGATCAAGTGTGTAAGAAACTAGACTAATTAAAGGACTGAAAGAAAAAAAAATCTATCCTCTTTGAATTTTATACTCAGCAAACATACCTTTTTTTTTTTTTTTGGTCTTTTTGAGATAGGGTCTCACTATGCAGTTCAGGCTGGCCTTAAGCTCACTTTGTAACTCAGGCTGGTCTCGAACTCACAACAATCCTCCTGCCTCAGCCTCCCGAGTGCTGGGATTACAACAAACATACCTTTGAAAACTAAAAGTAAAATATTTTCTAGTTATACAAATTTGAAATATTTTAATACCTCCACATGTAGTATATAGGAAATAACAAACAGCATAATTCAAAAGGCAACAGAAGTTACAGCAGAAGTATGCTCCTGGATGAACAATAAAGAGCTCTCAAAGTCACAGTTATGCAGGACTATATAAAATATATTAGATGAACCCTTATTTAAAAGGTCATTGAAGAAGCCGGGCACGGTGACGCATGCCTGTAATCTCAGCACTCGGGAGGCTGAGGCAGGAGGATTGTTGTGAGTTCGAGACCAGCCTGAGCTACAAAGTGAGCTTAAGGCCAGCCTGAACTGCATAGTGAGACCCTGTCTCAAAAAAACAATAAATAAATAAATAAAAGGTCATTGAAGGTTTCTATGAAACAGTACCAATCTTATGTCGGGTCATATATGTATTATTTTTTCATAGATATATGTGTGTATATGTGTATAAAGGACAGGGGAGAAGTAATGTGAAATCAACAGAAAATAGAAATATACTTTTTAAAGTTTCTAATACTAGGAGAAGATATCATATGATGTCTTTTTGATAAATTGTAATTTAAAGATATAGTATAAATCTTAAAACAAAAATTAAGATTAAGCAATATTCAGAAAATTAAATACTAATTAATTTAAAATTAAATGTTTCAAAGCAATTGAGCTAAGAAAAAGTTTTCATGATAGTAAAGAAATACTAGGAATAAAACATAAGATAAATGCTGGAATGACCAATAAATAACCTTCACTTCTGACAGTTTGGGGACAGGATATCGCACAAAGTTCTAGTGTGTTGTGGACATGGATAATGACCATGACATTTACTAGTGGCCAGGTGTCACTTGTGGGACTGAGCTACAGCTATTTCCTTGAAATCCACCCTGTAGACCCAAATGGAATCATGACCCATAGGGTCCAAGAGAAGTCCATTTGTAGAGTGTGCTGAGGGAAATATATTGCTGCTATACACAAAAGAATAACTGAAAGACTACTGTTGTATACCTCTTATTCTCCTGTGTTTAATTGTTTGCCCTATTTGGTGGGTTCTTTCCATTCTCATTCATGGGGTTGTGATCGTTTTGCTCCCTCTCTAGAACATCAGTTAGTAGTCTGTGTAGGCTTGGCTTTGTCATCATGAAATTCTTTTTTTTTTTTATTTTATTTTTGTTTTATTGAAGTACAAATATCAATGAGACACTTTTAAGATACCTTGACAAGATGGATGAAATTCTTTAGTTGTTCTTTGTCATGGAAGTATTTTACTTGAAAGAGAGTTTTGCAGGGTATGTCAGTCTGGGTTGTTTTCTTGAAGTACTTTACTCCATGCTCTTCTTGTCTTGATGCTTTGTGAAGAGGAATCTGCTGTTATCCTGATGGGTTTTCCTTTTAATGTGATCTGTTTCTTTTCTTTAGAAGCTTTTAGTATACTGTTCCTATGGTGAATTTCTGGGATCTTGATTACTATATATCTGGGAGTGGTTTTAATTGGGTTGATGTTATTGGGAGTTCTATGTGCTTCAGTTACTGAATGTCAGATTGTTGCCCCATATGAGGGAAGTTTTCTGCTATTACTTCTGCCCATATTCTTTTTATACCACTTGTATTGGCTCCTTCATTCTCATTGATGCCTATTAGTCTCACATTGTTCATCTTTGCATCATCTTGCAGGTGTTGAATTATTTTTTCCTGCATCCTAGTTGTTTTTCAGAGATCTTTGCTTACTTTTTCACTAGCTGCAATGGTGTCTTTAAGGTCAGAGTCTATTTTCACTTTCACTCAAATGGATTTGCCAGCTTGTGATTCAGGTTCTAATTTCCTGTGTATCACTTTGGATCTGTTTCATACATTCTATTTCTTTCCTATATTGCTTATTCAGGGGTTCCATCATTTTTATATTCTGCTCTATTTTTTATCAGTGTTTTCTTTAGAAGCTCTTAGTACTTCTTTGATTATAGTTGTTGCTACATTTTTTGTTTCAAAAATTATTTCTGATCTGATTTCTTCTATTGCGATTTCCAATTTCCTCTGTGCTCGTGTCTTCTGCATTTGTACTGGGTGGACATGGGGCCTGAGACTGCTTTTTGTTACTTCTCTTTGTCATTTTGTATACCACTGACTTTTACTTCTTTTTTTTTTCTTTTTTTTTTTTTTTTTTTTTTTTTTTTTTTTTTTTTTTTTTTTTTTTTTTTTTTTTTTTTTTTTTTTTTTTTGGCAGAACCCTTTTTAACTCAGGCCCTTGCACCTGCTAGGGAAGCACTTTTTCCACTGAGCCATCTCCCTAGCCCCTACCACTGACTCTCTACCTTTGGTGTAGAGCTTAGATAGAGTTATTACCTTAACACCAGGTCCAGGTCTAGGAAGTTCAGACTCTTCCATGTAGGTGTGGCTTGGGTCTGGTTGCCCTGTTCCACTTCTTCCTGCTGCAGCCTTGCAGGTGAACCCTTTGTGTCACTCTGATAAGATGTTCTGCTCCTGAATCAGCTGGGTGGATCCTGCCTCTAGCCTCTTTGCAGGGAGTTCTGCTGAAGGGTTCCATGCTGGGCCTGCACTCTGGGTGCCTTCAAGATCTGGGGCCACAGGTGGTCTCACTCACACACCTCTGGGTTGCTTCAGCAACTGGCAGTCCCAGCTGGTCTCGCCATACATATGCCTTTTATCAGGCTGTTTTACTATAGTGATGATAGCTAAATAAAATGCTAAAGTATGTCAACTTTTTCTTTGCTGTGAAACAATTTGTACAACACAGAAAAAAATTTTGTTCCTTAAGAATGCAGTCAAAGTTGCTTCTAAAATTATCCGACTTAAACCTGTCAGGGAAGGTTATTCTCAGAAGTACTTTTCTGAGAAAAGCAACAACACCAGCATTATCTTTAGTTTTTATAAGTTTTAATGCTTTGAGTCATGTTAGTTGCATTTTCCTAGAAAGTCATCCACTTAATCCAGATTTTCAATTTATTAGTATAATTTTTACCTCTAGCAATATGAATTTAATCTCTCCCAAATCTGTGGTTCTTGCCCCTCTTGTCTAATTTGTATATTTGTGTTTTTACTAATCTTTTTTTCCAATTAGACTTGCTATAGATTTGTTCATTTTGTTGACTTCATCAAAGTGGCTGAATTTTTAGAACAAGCTGTTTTTGTCAAGTTTTATTAATTTTTGTTCTTATCTTAATTACTTTCATTATCACTTATTGTTCTTATTCTACATTTTGGATTGGATGTCTAATTCATTTTTCAAGTATTGAGTGGATTACTAAGTTATAATTTTCTTTCTCTGAGCACAGATGTTGTCATCTAATAGTTTGAGTGTTTTCTGATTTTTTTATTTTTAGTTTTTGGTGTTTTACCTTCAAACAAAACAGAAAAGCCAAAAAAAAAGTGATCAGGATGAAAATTCATTAAATAGGAAGAACACAGTGCTCTAAATTAATAAAGATTCATACCAAGAGATGCCAAGCATGAATAAAATTAAAGCATAAATAAAAGATAGATAATTTGATGCAGGGAGACAGAACTTCTATTTTTTAATGTTTTAAAAATCTTGTATTATTTATTTATTTGGTACAGGGTCTTGCTTCACAGCTCAGATTCACAGTGATCCTCCTGTCTCAGCCTCCCCAGTGCTGAGATTACAGGCGTGCACCACCACGCCCAGTTTCAGTGGCCGGCTCAGTGTGGTGCAGGCATGGCATGTTCTACTTGGGGATCAAATCTGGGTCCTTGTGCTAGCCAGGCAGGCGCTTAGACTGCTGAATTATCTCCCCAGCCTAGAACTTCTGAAAAGGGAAGTAGAACAAGAAGTGGAGGGAGAAGGAGGGAGGGAGAGAAGTGCAGTGAAAGGGGATAAAAAAGGAAGCAAGATGTGTTAAGTGCATCTCGATTGTCAGGCATGATTTGGACAGGACTTCCTAGCACCCGCCCTGTTTTCCAGCAGCAGGATTTTTCTCAGAGAAAACCCAGCTCTACCCTGAACAAATACAGGTAGTCACAAAAAAGAGCTAAGGCAGACCATGGACTCTTCCAAGCACTGAAATATCTGAGCTATCCATAGATTTACACTGGCTGCTTTAGAACTTTGCCCACAGAGGCACAGGAAATGTGGAGAATTTGATCGCTGATGTTCACTGAGACCTCCTCACTTGGGTCTCCTGCCTGGTCTCTCCATCCGACCCACCGCCTTCACCCAAACTCTATAAAAAATCTCTGCTTTTCTTTGTACCCTACGGACAGGCTTCCACACCTATCTGAAATCACAATAAATTTCATGCTGAGATAGACACCTTCACACAAGCCTGATGTCTCTGGTGGTCTTTGACTTGCACTATTCCTTACTTGTACAATGAATATAATCATTATGTACTTCAAATATATACTAATAAAAAAATAATATTTAAAATCCATATTGAGCAGGGCATGGTAGCACACACCTATAATCACAGTACAGGAGGCTGAGGCAGGAGGAACACTCCAAGTTCAAGGCTAAATGAGTTCAAGGTCAGCTTGAACTACATAATGAAACACTGTCTCAAAAAGACACACACAACAACAAAAAAAAAAAGGACTGGGGGGAGGCAAGGTTTTCCTTAGTCTCATTAGTCAGAAGTATAGCATATACCTACGGTGAAACCAATAATAATCAAGGAGAATGGAGCTCCCAGGAGCAATGAGACCATTTGGAACAGAATACCAGCACCTGGGTGTTATCTCCCTTTGAGACACAGGCCATACAAGGTATATTGGTCACTTGTAGAAAAACTCAGAGTTGTAGCCTTAAACAGTATTTGACATACCACCTTCAAGTTACCACAGCCATAATTATTTCCTTATAGCATGGGTTACTACAGAGTGATAAACTGCCATAAAAGAAAATGTATAATGTATTATTTCTTGTCTCCTTTTAGTTGCCTATCTCTTCTATTAAGATGTACACATCAAGAGGGCAGAGACCCTGTCCATTATGTTCTAGTTTTTATTATCATCAATTTATGTTTTGTTGACACTCTTAAGTAAGATACCTACTTCCTTTTTAATTTATACACAAAAAGTATAAATTATACATATTCTTTAAACCATATGAAGTTTACATGCATGTAAACACTGTGGAATGTTTAAATCAAGTTAAACATATCCATGTCCTAAAACATTTAGGTTTTTCTTTATGATTAAAAAAAAAAATATTCAACTCTCTCATCTTGCAAGACAGCAAGTAAAAAAACTGAGAAGTCAGATACTAAAGAGAAGAAACCCAAAGCCCAGAAGGCTGCTGCCAGTGGTACCTGGTACAAAGTGTAAAGTGAAGGCAAAAAAGTCCAAGAAGGGGCAGCCTCACTGCAGCCGAAATCCTGTCCTGGTCAGAGGAATTGGTAGATACTCCTGATCTGCTATGTATTCTGAAAGGCTTTGTACAAGAGAAAATACACAGCTGCTAAATCAAAAGTTGAGAAGAAAAAGGAGAAAGTTCTTGCTACAATCACAAAACCAGTTGGTGGGGACAAGAATAGAGGTACCAAGGGTTAAGCTTCAAAAAATGCCTAGACACTACCCTACTGAAGATGTGCCCCAAAAGTTCTTGAGCCACAGCAAGAAGGCAAGAAACCCTTCGGCCAGCATGTGAGGAAACTTTAAGCTAGCGTCACTCTAGGCACCATCTTGATCATCCTCACAGGGCATCACAGAGGCAAGAGAGTGGTCGACAGGAAGCAGCTGGCCAGTGGCTTGCTACTTGTGCCTGGGCCTCTTAACCTGACTTGTGTTCCTCTATGAAAAACACCAGGAATTTGTCATTGCCATCTCCACAAAAATCGGTATCAGCAAAATGAAAATCCCCAAACACCTCATTGATACTTAATTCAAGAGGAAGCTGCTGCAGAAGCCCAGACACTGGGAGGGTGAGATCTTCGACACTAAGAGAGATACCAGATTTCAGAGCAGTGCAAAGTGAATCGGAAAGTGGTGAGCTCTCAGATTGTAGCAAAAATCAAAGCTGTTCCTCAACTCAAGAGCTACCTGCAATTTGTTTTTGCTCTGACAAATAGAATTTATCCTCATAAATTAGTGTTCTAAATTTCTTACTAAGAACCTAATTAAATAACTGATACATTAAAAAATATTCAAAATTATTTCCTCTAGCTTTTTGAAATATACAGCACATTGGTCCTACCTGCAGTCACCCTGCTTTGCAACAGCACACCACAAGTCCTTGCTTCTATCTCACAGTAACTTAGCATCCAGTGGTCAATTCCCCCCCACCCCACTTGCCCCACCTTCCTGCTCACTATTTACTGTTTTTAATTGTAGCTCCAGTATCTTGTACAGGGCCCAGAATGTAAAAACTCAGTACTGATGGATAGACTAGTGAGGTATATCAACCAGAATATTTTAAAAGATAAAATAAAAAAATTGTAAAATGCTATTAGACAGTGTTCCAAGGTAACAAAGACATAGGCATTGTAAAAAAAAAAAAAAAAAAATCACTGAAATGTATATTCAGAAGCTATTTTACCTTTAGAGAGCAATTTCAGTAAGCACATTTCTGAATATAAACCATATCACAAGGAATTAAAGATGAAGTGGGTAATAAAGAAGTAGTTATAGTAAGATCACTTTTGTCTTTCTTTACATTTCAAAGAAGTAGAAAAGATAGTTTCTCCGAGGAAACCAGGCTCGAGAAAGGAGTTAGTTGGCTTCTTACTTTAGAGTGGTACAAGTAAGCATATTTATTGACAAAATGGAAACAGCCAATGAAGACGATACTGAAAGTATAAAGGAGAAAAGGAATTACAAGTAAATTTCTAAAAGAGGGAACTGGATCAAATGTAAAATATTGCATTAATCTTAAGAAAAATATCTATTGTCCTCAGAAGTCACTGTAACAGAACATGAAAGTCAGAGCCATGTAGAACAAACAAATATGTGGTCACTTCAATTTAACTAAAACGATCTACCTTCGAGTTTCTCCATGGTAGGCAATCAATACATATCTGCTGAATGAATGGAAACAACACACACATGAATAGATGTAAAAATTTAAACCTTGTGTTTTCTATTTTCTTACCATAAACACAATTCTCTTGCTTCCTTAAGGCAAATCACTGCAAGGATAAGGAATGGTAGATTCTACCCCTCAGGGAATGCCTGAGTGGATATTTTCCAGAAATAGATTGAAGAGGGAGAAAAACAAAAATGTGGTAGAACAGTTGACACATCCTTTTATATTCCACCACTCTAAACTCCCTAAATATGGAATTACCTATAAGCTAAAGCTATTCATTTTGTTGATAGCTTTAGCAATAAAGGGAAATAATTTATATAAAAGTATATATAACAAAATATATTCAATTACCAGAAAATATATCCTAATATGTATACTATTTGTCTAACACTAGAATAAAAATAAGATGAAATAAAAAGCTTAATTTTTATTGTTAAACAGCTTAAGCCTAAAATTAAATCCTTTGTGAACGCTCTACCATTTAATGGTTTTCAGATCTCAAATACATACACAAAATTTTAAAAAACATCATTTGAAATGTACTATAAGTCACTGTAAAAGACATCATGTCTATAATTGACTCCACAATATTCTACTTAGTAGCTAACTACCTCAGGTCTTGCCATTAACTTAGAAGCTTACATAACCAAATACTTTCACATCAACTGATTGATTGACATTACTGAAAATACAACATTAACATATACAAGACTTAGCTTCTGTTGTCTAATTACTATAATTTTACTGCATTTAACAGCAGATTTCTGAGGAAGACTTGGTTGGTCAAAATAAAAAGAACTTTGTTCTATGAAAAACAAAGTAATGGTCAAAATGTTTCATTATTCTTTATTATGTGCATAGCAGTAATTTATACTGTGTGCTGGTGAAAGACGACCAGGAAGAGGCTGGCCGCTGGCCACTGGCCCCGGGGAAAAGGATAGTGCGCTAACGGACCAAATTATGCAACAACAACAAGTACTTATACTTCATACCCAATCTTGTACTTCCTCATAAGATTTTTACACAAACTTCTGTAGTAAATATCCTTGTGAGGAAAAGATATAGGGAGAAAATAAATCAAATAAAGGAAATCACAATGGAAATTAGATATAGTGACTTGCACAACTGAAGAAAGAGGTGTTTTGAGCAGGACATGGTGGTGTACACCTATAACCCTAGCACTCTGGATGGCTCAAGTAAGGAAACAGCAAGTTAGAGTCCAGTCTTAGCAACTTAGCAACTTCTGTCTCAAATAAAAAATTAAAAAATAACTAGGAGACTGGCCAAATAACTCAGCAGATTAAAGCACCTGCAAGCAGGCACAAGGGCTGGGATTTGATCCCTGAACCTACTATACCAGCCCTACCTCCAGAGCACACTGAGACAGCAATTGAGACTGGGAGTGATGGCATGAGCCTATAATCCCAGCTGTTAGGAGGCTGGAAACAGGTGGATCACTCGGTTTCCAATCTAGTAGTGAGACCCTGAGCACCCTATAGACACTTCCCTAAAAAAAATACAAAATTAAATAAATAAACAAAAAAATGACTGGGAATGTAGCTCAATGTGGGCCCTGGTTTTAATCCCCAATAATACACACACACACACACACACACACACACACACACACACACACACACAGAAATAAAAACAGAAAAGAAGAAAGATAGATCTCATGCTGAGGAGCTTCCGGCCCTATCATGATGAGGATTAGTTTCTAACCATGTAGAAGGTTTTCTTTGCTTCTTTGCTTTCACAGCATTGATTCTCACTGCTCAAAAAATTTGGAATATCTCATAGATTTGCACACAAGTAACCTTTTTTTACAATGAGGATTATTTTATAATCTTTTCATGCAAAAATTGAGAGTCAAAATGATACAGAAACTTTTTTGCAAACTCATGTAATCATCTAATATACATGAATTCAATGGCCTACGTAATTTCTTTGCTTTTCAGAAAAATTAATGTATGGTTAACACTATGTACTACTGCAGCAGCAACTACAGTGGCCCGGGCTTATGGCTATGGTGGTACAGTTAGGACTGCTGCTGTCCCATGTGCTGTAGGAGACACTGGATCTATGGCTTCTATTGAGGAATTTGTAGATTCTTAGCCTGTTGACTGCAACCTCTTGTTTTGCTAGAATGCTCTCCAACTTTCTTTACAATCTAAATTTTCAAATGCCTTTAAGTAGCATATTTTAATATTATATTTATGCGCTTACTTGTTTCCAGGTGAATACTTAAGTCACTTTCATAAATGTGTTATTTACCCTGGTATTCTCTGGCTACCATCTGTTCTTTGATTTCAAGTTCACATGTGCTTTATTATCTGCTCCACAAAATTCTGGCTCCAACTATGGTCAGCAGAGTGTAGCCTGCTATGGCACTAGGTTTCATGACAGTTTTGACCAGAAGGAACCACCACCATGCAATTAAAACACACCCAGAACTCAGCTTTTGTCTGTGTTTTTATTATTTTTTTTAAGATTTTCACTAAGTATTTCTATTTAGAAATCCTTCAAAATGATGCTCATCCTTCATCTTTTGCAATTTTTGTGATTTTTCTTCACACCTAAGAGAACACTGACTTTACAAGTCAGTGGGAAAAATTCCCTAGGCAAAACTATCACTACACTACACCAATCTGTTTCCTATGAGACTGGCACTAATAACTCAACTTCTGCACAGAGCTGACAATAAGCCTCCGTACACACTTGTTTATTGATTGATTTATGCATATGCCTGAAGATGTCCCTTGGGATGCATAAAAAGAAGCTAGTGTAAGCACAGTCATCCAGCACATTTTAAGGGGGTGATTTAAATATTTGTTTAATTAAGCTTTAAAACTTTCCCCTTAGATATAAGCAACATAATTTATTTCTCTTGAAAACTAGAGATATTTTCAAGAATATTCCAAACCAGCTGACCTATTCCTCATACACAAGAAACAGTAGCACAGTCTTTAGGATCACTAAGTGGCATGTCCACTGCTTATTGTGGGAGCCTACTAAACCTATCTGTAGTATACCACGTAATCACCAAGATGCATTTCTTTCTGAGTCCTTGCATCTCTAATTGGTACCCAAAACACAGTTCTATTTCTGAGAAGAAAAACAAAGTCTATTTAGGATCACAGGACTCTTAAGAGGGTCAGTATCTGTGGTAAGGTGACTCTTAGTCTTTCGGACACACCACAGCAGGGTACCACTCATTGGCCTAGTGACCTTATATTTTGAAATGAGTAAGATTTCATACACAGATGGTCCCTGACTTACAAGGTTCAGTAATGAGTTTTCAACTTTATTATGGTACCCATCATATTTCAAAATAGTGATATGCTGTGAAACCTCGCTAGACACTGAACAGTGGCAGTGAGCGACAGCTCCCTACAGCCACACAGCCATCAGGGTAAACAACGTACACTGCAGTTGGCTGTGCTGCTAAGCTAGGATGTTCCCTAGGTCAGATATATTAGATGCACTCCAACTTATGATATTTTCCACTTCTGATGGGTTTGCTGG
This sequence comes from Ctenomys sociabilis, assembly GCA_004027165.1. Lineage (NCBI taxonomy): Eukaryota > Metazoa > Chordata > Mammalia > Rodentia > Ctenomyidae > Ctenomys > Ctenomys sociabilis. Next base: position 1,831 of record PVKA01021304.1, on the reverse strand, counting down.
GATGTAACTTCCTCATAAGCCAAGGTGCATCTGTATTCTGTTCATTGGTCATGCATGTTTTCTCCCTCAGAGAGTCTAGCCTAGCCTCCATAAAGCAGAGGCCAGCCTGATAACCTAAGGCTTAGGAGATTCCTCAGGGAGTTCTATAAAACTCCCAGCAGCATCAGAGCAGCGAGCTACATATTTCAGGACTCGTTCACTGGACTAATAATCCATAAAGCTTGTATAGGCTGGCTCTCCCTTGCTATGATTTTTCTCAAGCACTTCTTAGTTCATTCCCCCATTCCAGTCACTATAAAAACCCATACACCATCAAACAGGAAGAACTACTTTCCAGAGAAGGAGACAAAGCCTTTGGAATTGCATCTGCAGTGTACCAGTGTAGCAGAGCTTTGTGTGTGGAGAGAGCCCATGTGTATTGAAAGCCTGCCACATCAGACAGGTAAACCTACGCACTATGACTTGCTCTCTTCTTTTTCCTAAGCACAAGGGGGCTGTGACAAGCCATGGAAGGGGCACAGGGGCCCTCTGCTGACCTTTCTTTTCGTATTAAAGGAGGCTAGTCTTCATCATAAGTACTCCACATAAGGCCCAGAAAGCAAGGAAAAAAGGAAAGAAAATGGGGGTGGAGGGAGGAAGATAGTTTGCATTTAAGAAATTAAGGGGTTGAGTAAAATATATAAAGTAAAATTATGATTTGTGCAAGGAACCTAAATTCTATTTGAATACACCCCTTTTAAACTTACCACCTTGTTCCTTTATCAGAATGTGCATCTTGGCTTGGTTTAAAAATGAAATGGTTATTAGATATAAAAGGCAGAGATTCAGAAGTCATAGGATACCTTAGCTATGGAAAGGTCAAAGTTACTTGAATACTAAGGTATGCTTACCCAAGTGGGATCCTTGGGCAGCACAGAGAGTTTCTTTTAAAAATAATAGAGGACAAAAGAACCTTTGATGTGTAGTTTTCTTAATACAAGAAATGTCTAAGTCACTGTATTCAAGTAATTATTTAAGCTTTAAATATACTGATGCTAAATCTCTGTCACTCCACTAAAGCACAACTTTATTCATTCCCCCCCAAAGCTATGCTTATAATGCACCCATTCAGTCAACAATATTTAAGCTTTCTGTGTGACCTCAGATTTCAAGCACAAAGCTTGAAAGTCAGGCAAGAAAGCCAATGATTCCAGTACAATAACATGAAAATTGTTGTGGTGCAGAAAGCTATAAAGAAGGACATTTAATTAAGCTAAACTAAGGACACCTTCTCTCTAAGTAGGTGACACAAGTCATGACTTAGAAAATAAGTAGGAATCAGACTAAAGGAAGGGTATCATATGAACAAATGGCTTAGGGAACAGGTACCATCTCATGCTTCTGGAGAATGAAAGCCCCAAATCAAGGTGTCTTCAGGACTAACTGTCTCTTGAGGACTGAGGGAAAGACTTGTGCTAGCCCTTTCTACTTGGCCTGACGAAGATCAGCTTCACTCTGTCCCTTCCCATCATCTCTCTTTTTTGCAGGTGCCTATGTCCACACTTCACCTTTTGTACTGGATTTGAAGTCATCCTAACTCGATCACCAGCCTGCCTTGATTACTTTTGTGAAGACCCTGTCTCCAAATAAGGTTACATTCTGAGAAGCTGGGGGATAGGGCTTCAACACAAGTATCAGAGATGGGGGTGGGCAGGCACAATTCAGCCCATTAACAATCACTAAGCTGTGGGATCAAGAAGCTGCAGCAAAGATGCTTTTATTCTATTCTCTCAAAAATTGTCCCAAGGAGGACCCAGGGAGATGGCTCAGTAGAATAAGCACTTGCCTGGCA
>PVKA01021303.1:0-38933 GCA_004027165.1 Ctenomys sociabilis | reverse complement strand
TGCACTTGCCAGGGAAGCACTTATTCCACTGAGCCATCTCCCTGGCCCCGAGCTGGTGCTATTTTACTCAATTTAAAAATCCCTAATTGAAAGTGCTAAGAGCTGGCGAGATAGTTCAGTGGACTAAAGTGCCTGCATAGTCAGGCACAGCAACTGGGGTTCAATCCCCAGCCTGCCATCCCAGCCCTACCTCTGGGGCGTGCTGAGACACAGTTGAGATTGAGCGAGGTGGCGTACACCTATAATTCCAGCGCTTGGGAAGCTGAAAATAGGAGAATCACTATGAGTCCAATCTGTGTAGTGAGACCCTGTACTAAAATACATTTTTTAAAAATGCTTTTAACTTTAAATTTTCAGAAGACTGCTTTAAAGGTTTTTTTTTCTGGCCACCATCATAGTGGTGGTGATGATTTTGAGTGGCATTCATATTGCTAATGTAATTACCAAAGTATAGAAATGCCAGCCAAGCTAAAATTGAGAAGACACTGTGACTGTCTTTGGGCCTTGAGGCAGAGGAGCCAGAATGAGGTATACCAGAAAGGGAAAGGAGTACCATTTCTCCTTTATATGCAAAGGAGATACTACATCTCTTCTTGGAAAGACTCCCAAGTTGCCACTGATTTGTTGATTACCTTCACTGAAAACCTCCCAACCCTGCGCTACCCCAGGGAAGTTGTCTTGGATGAAGATGAATTCACTAAAAAATCCCAGGTCTTAAGCCGGGCGTGGTGGCGCAGGCCTGTAATCCCAGCACTTGGGAGGCTGAGGCAGGAGGATTGTTGTGAGTTCGAGACCAGCCTGAGCTATAAAGTGAGTTTAAGGCCAGCCTGAACTGCACAGTGAGACCCTGTCTCAAAAAAAGGAAAAAAAAAAAAAATCCCAGGTCTTGGGCTGGAGATGTAGTTCGGACATAGAGTGATTATCTAGCGCACACAAGCCTGGGTTTGGTCCATTGTATTACCAAAAAAAAAAAAAAAGCGTTGAGGGGGAATCCATTTTTTCTTATCTCAGCCAGGTTTGAGGAGCTCTTAAATAAAAGTAGATATTTGACATGCCATACTAAAAATGTGCTGATCTCTAAAATGAAGAGAATGGTCAGAAAGTTTTCTTTTTTATAAAAGAAACATAAGCCACACTATCCAAATATGTAATTGCTTTAGGCTAACCAACAACAATAGATAATCGAGCTTAGTTTAAAGTTCAGTCTTAGCCAGGTATGTTAGCACATGCCTGTAAGCCCAGCACTCTGGAGACTGATCCAAGAGGATCACCTGTGAGTTGAAGGCTGAACTACATAGTGAGACTCTGTCTCAAGAAACCAAAAAAAAAAAAAAGTAAAACATACGATCTTAAATGTTATCTTCTAGATCAATAATACCTTCTAAAAAGAACTGTTACTCTTCACAAGCTTTCAAGTAATTGCAAAAAACTTTTAACCAAATTCAAAGTAAAATATTTACTTCCTACTTTCTGCCTGGAACCAGTTTTACAATGGATCATAGTATATAGATGCTTGGTATCCTCACAGATATGTGCTCCCAAAACTGGATACAGTGTAACTCTCTTTCATGTACTGAAGACAAAGCATAGCATTAGTATATACTTATCAAAGTACTACCCTATATTCTGTATTTTAAGTGCTTGCCAAGTGTAGTCATTGTTTAGTTGACCTTTTTTTTTTTTTTTTTTCCGGAATTGGAGATTGAACTTAGGCCCTTGCACTTGCCAGGGAAGTGCTTATTCCACTGAGCCATCTCCCCAGCCCCTATTTGACCTTTAATTGACAAGATTATTTAATAATATCATAGGTCTTATACTGACAATATAATACTTATTTAAAAGAAATCTTGCTGGGCTTGGTGGTGTATGCCTGTAATCCAGCCCTCAGGGGATTACTGTGAGTTTGAGGACTACCTGAACTACAAAGTGAGTTGCATGGTTAAACCATGTTGCAAAGACAAAGAAAGTGAGGGGGCGATCTTTATACCTCACACCCAATGTATTCCAGTGATAGACATCACATCTCTCTCTGAATCACATCTGTCCTATATTCTATATTATAAAGGTATACAATAAGTGAACAGGCTAGATCAATAATACTTTCTTAAAAACTTGACTACTATTCTTCACAATTACATATAAAAGAATTAGGTATTACCCATAAGGCCTGAATTATATAATGCATAATTCAGGCATTTGTGCACTTTTAAGAGTTGTAAATGTAAAAGGTCATATAGAATGCCAAAACGGGTCTAATGTTATTGACCAAGTCTTAAATAGAAAGTTCTTCCTGATTTTTTTTTAATTATTTTTATTTTTTTAGATTTTTTTATTTATTTATTGCAGTGTCTCGCTACACATCACGGATTCTTTTTTTGCGGGGGGAGAGGATCAGCTCAGCCCGCCCTGGGGGGGGGGGAGGGGCTGGCATGGCATGTGGTGCTGGGGATCGAACCGCGGTCCATGAGAGCTTGCCTAAGCAGGCGCTTTAGACCACTGAGCTATCTTGCCAGCCCCTGATTTTTTTTTAAAAGGGGAATTATATTCTGTGTCTGCTTAATTGAAAGGTAAGAAGCAAGTAAATTAGAGTATGTTTCTCTGCCTTTAGATTTACGTTATGTTCAGTTTTCTCAAGGCTACCCTTGTATGCAAAGTAGGGATTCATGATTTCAAATGGAATTGATGAGCAGAAACTCAAAATTTAACGAGCAGGGTAAATTCTATACCAGACTCCTCTAAGGTTCTTGTTGCTGTGGTCTTTGGCATGATAGGAATTGCTTGGGATTTTTAAAATACATAATTACTATTTTCAAGCAATTTAATTATGTGTTTAATACCATCTAAGTTTGTAGTAAATATGCTGTTAATTGCTTAATATGGAACAAGAGAAACGAAACTACACTGTAGCAGGAAGCAGTTTATCCAAATATAAAATTTTAATGCATATATTTATAAGGCATATAATCAGGTATAACTGAGTGTGACAGTACACACCTGTCATCCCACTCTGGGAGGCTGCGGCAAGATGATTGCCTAGACCACTGAGTTATGTAGTGAGACCCTGTATCAAAATAAGAAAAAGGAAGAGAGTCCTGAGAATGTAACTCAGTGCACAAGCCCTGGGCTTAATTCCTAGTACCTGAGTGGGGGTGGGGGGGATTTAGGTGTTTTATTTTGGTACATAAATTGGTGTTTTTATTTACTTTCTGTAAAGCTGGTATGTTTTGTTTTTAGTAAACCAGGCTTTACCTGTATGAATTGGCTTTCCTGTTAGCTTGTAAGATTCCACTGTGCCAGCCTTCTCTAATGAGTACATCTTTTGAAGAGCACTTTTAAAACTAGTTATACTATACCAAATGCCAGTGCTTATTCTTAGGTAGTTATCTGTGAAGGTTGTAGATACTAGCAGGTCATAGTTTTTGATTACAAACAAAAAATTAACATTCTTCCCTACATGCCATTCTGGAAAATAATGTACAATGGAATGCAACACAGGGCACACTGAAAAGAAGCCCAGTCCAAGCATTGTAGTACACATTTATTATTCTGCTTACTTGGGAGACTGAGGTAGGAGGGAGTATGATTTGAGTTCAATGTCAGAGAGAGCCTAAGATAAATAAAAAGGTTACACATGTAGCTCAGTGGTGGAGTACCCTTGGGTTTATTCGCCAGTGGAACTCCCCACCAAAAAAAGGAGACCCTGCTTCATAAAATACTGGAATTTTAAGCAATGGATTATAGCTGTTACTTCTTTGTAACAAAATAAAATTGCATCTGCTCTACCTCCACCAACCTTCCTTGTCTTTGCTCCCCACCAAAGAGGGTGAAAATTTTAGAGCTGGCTCTTCCCTAGTTTAGAAAACAATGTTGCTCTCTTTGGAGGGGGAATGTTACTGTTAGAGCTTCACAAAATGTTAGCATTGACAAAATCAGTTTTAAAACTGTGTTAGTAGGGACATTCTTACTAAGCTCTGACAACATACTGGCTTAACTTAATAATAAAAATTGTCCACGTGACAGTGTGTCTCTGCTGAATGGATTTCCTTACGCCATCTGGTTATCATTGTAATTTTTTTGTTATTGCTTTCATTTAAAATGTGCTGATGATCTTGTTTTTATTCCATAGCATTGAACAGATGGGTTGATTATTCTTTACAGATATTAATAAGGCAGCGGGAAGAAGAAATATGAATACGGCTCCATCAAGACCCAGCCCCACACGAAGGTAAAGTACCCTGAAGCAGTGAGTTACCTTGGGAGAGTTGGGCTCTGGGGAGTTAAGCCCAACTTCATGCATCAAAGGTCTTTTCTTCCCCCCAACAAATCAGAAACGCTCAAGCAAACAATAAGAACATGAACCTTGTATGAAGGGCCTTGCTGCTTTTTTTATACATACATCAGGAGAATGCAGAGGAAGCTTTGTGTTTTCGGTGACAAACCCAGCAAGTTCAGCTTGCAACATGAGTTGCAGGCAATTGAAGAGGATAAACCTCTGTCTTTCCCCCGCTCACGTGTCACTGGGAGCCTCCAGAGCAGAAGGAGCGCCCCAGGGTTGTTGGTGTGTGCCATACTGCATTGTAGCAGGCAGCAGAGATTCGACTCTTCATTCCAAATGGCTGCTGGTCCAGATGTTAACCCAGGTTTACCGAAAGAGCTGCTTGAGAGATTGCTGCTGTGCCTGTGCTGCAGATCCCCTGTTTGCTCGCATGCTTGGGTTTCTGTTTGAGGGGAAATAAAAAGGGCAAAACACTCCACTTCTCAGAAGTCTCCCTTTTTCTTAGCTTTCTTGGAAATAGAGGGCATTTTCCCTTTCAGTACCTACAAAAGACCTAGTCCTGATGTACACCCTCAAGATATGAATTAAATTGGTCCATTCTGTCAATGAGGGAATGTTAACTAATATTACCACTTACAATGAAGATGAAGGGGCCAGGGAGAAGCTCAGTAATGAATAAGCATTGCCTGGCTAGCACAAGGGCCTGAGTTCAATCCCCGGTTCCACCAAAAAAAAAAAAAAAAAAAAAAAAAAATGAAGATGAATATATTATATCCAAAGTTTCTGGTTTCATGATAGCACACAAGTGGATGCCCTGTGTCCAGTGTTGTCTGGAATGCAGATAGATAAGACATTTTGTATCTCTTCAAGGCTGAAATGGATACCCAATACGGATTTTGCCTTTGCCTCTAGGTAAATCCCTGATTTTTCACAAAAACTACCTATCTAAGCTACATCTCACAGTAAATTACATTTTCTACAGTGAACTGAACACTACAGTGATTTCTAATTTGTGTTGGTAACTCCCCTTTTCTCCTATCTCAGTGATGATTGTGATCTCTAAATAATAGCGTCTATATTTTTGAAGGTTTAAGCATGCACACACACACACACACACACACACACACACACACACACTGCAGAATACAAAGTAGTTATTTCTGTTGTAGATTGAGAGATTTTTATTCATACTGTCTTTCCAGTTTGGGTTGAGGATACACGCAAGTAACTGAACAGCTGCACATAATAGCCATCCTGCTTCAGGGCAGAATTACAGCAAAGAATGGTTGCTGTATGTTAGATTCTTTGTCTATTCTACCTGTACAGAGGAGTTGACTCCAACACCACAGCTACAGGTATCAGGTGGATGCTGTGACCATCCATTAGTTTCATTGCAGAAGGGAGTATATACATTGTTATTCTAACATGGTAAAAGATGCCTGCAGCTTCCAAGTTAATATCCAGTGGGTTGATTTGTTGTATCTGTGTGTAGCTCATGTGGATTTAACAGTGCTGTAGATATTGGACAGTCACATTTGTATAGTTTTCCTAATTGTCCCAGTAAACACAGCATAAGAGTCACTGAGGATTTGTAGCTCATGGTGAGAAATATGGAGCTCCCATTATAAGCTGTAGTTGCTAAATGGCTTGTCTATTTCCAGAGAGAGTACTAATGTGTATGTTTCTCAGCTAGGTGACTTGCCAAAAGTATGAATTTGTCTGAATTATGAAGACTTTGTTACAACTTCACAACCCTTTTCTGTTGTCTCAGTGATGTTTGTGATCTCTAGATAGTAGTATCTGTATTTTTGAAGGTCTAAACACACACACATACACACATTGCCGAATACCAGTAGATCCTGTTATATATAGTGAGGGAGTTTTATACCATCCTAGTAATGATTCTTAACCAGATGATTTAACATTTCCAATTGACTGTAAATACTCAACAACCATTCCAATTATAGGGAAATCACCAGCTTCCATGGTTAGAATCCAGTATAGTTAGTGCTGGGATATTAAAAAGATTAATTTTGTCCAAACCTAAAATGTAATTCCATAGTTTCTATAAAGGAAGAAAAAACATTATGCTTTATAATAGCCCCTCTACAAACAAACAAATTACACAGAAAGAGCTTTTTAAAATGAACTCCTTACCAGATAATAAATGTAGAAGTCACCTTTGTCAACATCTCAAAAATATCATTTTCCTCAGAACTAAGTTCTAAAATGATTTCATTTGGGTTTGGATAGAGTTGTGACTTCCTACTTTATTTATAGTCAACAGGAGAGACATCTAGGCTAATTCTGAGTCTGTTAAGAGTTTTCCCTTTGGTGTGATATGTGCTTAATGGGGTTCCATAGTATGTTATTTATATGATGCAATCATGTCTCTTTGCTTCAGGAAAGAAAGGTGGTCATATTTAATGAGTTTGTTCTAAATCCCACCTAAAATCTGGATAGAGTTTTAGATTTTTACTTTCAAAAATAGGGGAGGGAGTAGAGAATATAGTTGGGTATAACGCACTTGCCCAGCATGTGTGAGAGCCTGAGTTTAATCTTTGATCCTATCCAAAAAAGGGAGGGGCAGACAAATCAAGTCTTAAACATTGTCAGTGCTAACATTTCAGACAGTGACCCACTCATGTCTTACCTCTTAAGATACACCAGTAGAACATAAGTAAAATGCAGAAAAGTAGACAAATGGTTTAATCTGGAAGGGCTAATGATTTCTCTCAAGGTGAACACTGGATATCTCTTTGGTTGCATGCTCATCTAGTCAAAGCCTTGAGGTATCCCAAATATACCAATATGTTGATAATTTTGTGTTCCCAGCCTTAGGGGGATACACTGTTCACCAAAATGACACTGTGGCAAGTATTTCCTTAAACTCTGCCTTTATATCTTTGGTGCTGTCTTTTAATAAGGAAATTGTTTTAAGCATGCTGGCAAGACCTTCATAACACTGTTTTACTGGACTTTAACTTTGAATGTCAAAACATCCAGGTATCTTTGGGAGTTTTCACAAGATTATCACCTCTTCAAATGTCTCTGTAAACCCCAGTTTTGCTGGCTTTGCTATGTGTTCAGTGATGTGTCTCCCCAATGACTTCAGCTTGTCAATGTGTAATTCTGACAGTATTGGCTCAGCCAAGCACAGAACTCTGCATGAGAGAGCCCTGCTCTGGATTACATTTCAGTCTTCATTTAACCCTTGGGCAACTTCACTGGACCCTTAGGAGTACATTGCCATGTAAATTGTCTATCACTGATACTAGGCAATCATCCTTCAAAGACTGGATCATGATTCTGGGTGTGCCTTATTTCTCAGTTCCATACCCCATCTTGGCAAACCAAGCCTAAGCCTTGGAGCATGCATTTTTGCTACACAGATTTGACCTCCAAGTAGTATAAAGACTATATTTTCTAAACTTTGCCTTACATCCTAAAGAAGAACACATAGAATCAACTCATCCATGTTAGATATGCTTCAGAGGATTTTCTTCATATATTTGTGAAGTCTGTCAAGCTTGGTACACTTTGGTGAAAGTCACTGGAGATTGGGTCGTCTGAAAAAACCTAACTTGGGGAATAACCTGGCTGTGAAAAAATTTCCTGTATGACCTGCAAAACCTTAATTCTTTTGTTAACTGCTTGCTTCTTGAGTATGAAAGAGCCCCAGTTTTTGATGGACCTCACAATTAAAAGACACTAAGTTATGATTACCTCTGCACTAACACTTGAAAAAGTCATCAATTCTCAGCAAGTGTCTCCTCTACCCACAGAAAAGTCATCTTTGTGCTTAAGTAAAATCATCAGCTTGCTTCATTGGGAGAAGCATGGACACTTTGAAAATTTGGATCTGTGAAGTGTGGATCTCATTGCACCCCATATTCTACCTACATCTAATGGCCAAATTCTGCACAAATACTTTATTTCTAAGAATAGCATGGAGCCATCATAATAGGGGATCAGCACACCACAGCAAGCCATTTGGATAATGGTATTTGTGGACAGTATCTGTCACTGAAGTTGGAAGATCTGATGAAGGATTTTCTTAGGCTCAAAAAAAAAAAAAGCTGTCCCTCCCAAGAACTATTACAGTGAGCATAAAGAAAGAAGGAGTTACTGACCTCTTTTGAAAAGAAAAAGTCAGGGGCCTTTCTCTCAAACCTTTTCTACAGCTAGGCCAAAGAACATCATCCTGAATAGAGGTCTCATTCTCTTACCAGCAAACAGCTGAAGATCCATCACAGTCTACTAGGATGATCATCACTTATCAGTTCTTGCTCTCCGGGCTTTCAGATGCCTATTGCCCTACAGCTTCTTTAGACTTCAGCAAGTAAAGCACTTCTACCAGAGGCATATCACTTGCCATTTGTGCTTTGGTTTCTCCCTTCACCTACCCCTCCCTTACCACCTCAGTGTTTTCCAGTGATATGATCCTATTTCTCTCAACACAGAGGGCATTTTACCTCCCCCACACACACCTTGGCCGAATAGATAAAAAGCATACTGTAGAATTTTTGTTGTGTTTGCCATGTGCTTCAGTTTGTGTACTCTAGTGCTAAATTTAACCACTGTTAATTTCTTTTCAGCCTCTAGTGCCATGGTACATGAGGGTCTGATGCATCAATTTTTCTTAGTAAAACATGTCTGGTGCCATGCAGTGATATGTGAATCTTACTATGTTCCAGAAACCTCTGCTTATAACCTACTTATCTCCTAAGATCAAGGTTCTCATGCAGACTTTGTTCTCTCAATATTCTAGTTCATGTACACTGTACCACTGTCTGGTTAACAGTATTTGTGCTTTGAGAAAACTGGTGGAGCCAGCAATAGGAGACCTTTTGTTTCGAGTTCTTCTTTGGGTCCTAAAGTGACCCTAAGAGGATGTTTCATTTTGTTTTTGTCTCCAGAAGAATCTCTGCCTGCTATAAAGTTTATCTTTTCAAGAAAGAAAGAAAAAAAAAATCACCTTTTTCATTTTGGAGAATTTTTATCGTTTCCTGTTTCCACTGTTCCTTCGGTTCTCTTATCTCTCCTACATTTTTACTCTGAAGGCAAGTGAGATGGGACAGGTAGTTTTGTTGCAGATGGACTTCAGATTCTTTTTAAGAGAGAAGAAGGGCTTGCTGATTTACACTGAAAGCACAGACCCAGACCTTCCTAAAAAGAGTATAGTCAACCTAAAAGAATAGACTCTGACAGGTAAGTAAGGCTTTTCAGTGGATTCAAAGGGAAGAGCCATGGAGTTGGTAATATAATATAGCTCAGTGGTACAGTGCTTCTTCAGCGTTCATGAAGCTCTGAGCTTAATCCCTAATACCATGAAAAAAAAATGAGAACCAGATATGATGTTTATAATTGTCCTAAAGCTATGAATAATATGCTGTGACATGGTGTTCTTATCTGCATTCCTATCACCATTTCTACCAGCCCAAGGCTTTGTATGTGGTCTGTGGTCTGTCAGGTTCTTGATATTTCAGTCCTGATTTTCAAGAACACTTGAAATCTGACTCCTCCTCTAAGCACTTCTTAGTGCTCCCCAAGGCAGTTTTATCCACTGATCGTTAATAGTCCCAAAATACTTTGCAATTGTTGCTTTCTTGTTGGGTCCTGAGTGTTTGCCCACATTGTATACCACATCAGATATTACACGTGTTAGGATTGTATGGCATAATGGGAAAAGCTTAACAATCATGGCTAAGCTGTACCTTTTTCTGATAAGAACTAATATCTCTGTCTTCATTTAAATTCCCTGATGTGCCACATGTTTGCTCCCACAAAACAAAGAGCACTAGTGAACCTTGAAATACATGATGGAAGTGTGTGGCTATAGTCCTAGCTGCTTGGGAGAATGAGTCAGGAAAATCACTGAGTCCAGGAGTTCAGCCTCAGCAGTATAAATGTGATTGACTTTAAAAAAAAAAAAAAAAAAAAAAAAGGGGTGTGCGTGTGTGTGTGTGTGTGTGTGTGTGTGTGTGTGTGTGTGTGTGTGTGTGTGTGTGTGTTGGGGGAGGGGAGGCTTTTTCAACTAAAAGGAAAATTAGCATTTATTTTTTTACTTTGTCCTTGAGGATAAAACAGAATTGAAATTTTCTCCCAAGCTGATGGCATAAGAATGAATGCCTATATGTGTAATCTAGGTAAATGACTAAAGTATAAACAAAACGTGGTGCTTGCTCTTATGAGGCTTGCAGCTTGGTAGAATAACTCATTAAACATTTACTGAACTCAGTACTGTGTTCTAAGGTTATAAAGCCTTCAACAGAGCTGTTTGGTATACAGGGTTTTTTGGTTTTTGGGGTTTTTTTGAAGTTTGTTAGGGAACCCATGTCATATATTGTATAACAAAAGGGGTAATTCATTTCATCCTAAGAAATGAATTATTAAGCAGTTTTATTTTGTGGCCATCATTGAGTGGACTTACACTCAATATAATCTTACACAACCACTATTATATATGCAGTCCATCATTGAACTGCTACTATGTAGTGCATAACTGTAATCACAGAACATTTTGATAAGTGAAGTAGTAGAAATCTGTATGAAGGAAGGACTGGGGAAATAGTTCAGCAGTCTAAGCGCCTGCCTGGCAATTACAAGGACCCAGGTTTGATCCCCAGTACTGCATGCCGTGCCAGCTCTGGAACCCTGGGCATGCATGTCTGATGGCACACACCTGTAATCCTGGCACTGGGAAGGCAAGATAAGAGGATCATTATGAGTCCAAGCCGCATAGCAAGACTCTACCAAACAAAAGATTAAAAAAAAAAATTGTATAAAGCAGGACTCATTTAGCATGTTTATACAGTATCTACTATATACCAGACATTGTTTTACACAGATTTATAATACAGAATCAAACTGATGTAGTCCTTGTCCTTGGGGAGCTTGCAGGCATTAAGTAAATAAGTAGTCAATTTGTGATGAATAACATAAGTAAAACTGTACATGAGACTGAGCTGGTGGCACACACCTGTAATCCCAGCACTAGGTAAACTGAGGCAGGAGGATTGCTCTCAAGTTTGAGGCCAGCATAGGCTTCAAAGTGAGTTCAAGACCAGAATGAACTACACTCTTAAAGAAGAAGAAAAAAAAAAAAGTACATGAAGACCCCACGTGGCAGCACATACCTCTAATCCCAGGTCTTAGGAGTCTTGTGTCAGGAAGATCACCATGAGTTCCAGGCCAGCCTGGACTATGAGATTCTGTGTCAAAAAACCAAATAGATAATAAACAAACATGAGGATGTGTAACTCAGTGGTAAAGCATCCTCTTACCATGTTTGAGGCCTAAGGTCAGTGATGGCAAACCTTTTCCAGCTTTTAGTGGTAACAAACAGGCTGCTACAACAGACATGCCATAGGTTCATCACCACTGTCTTAGGTTCAGTGCCCAGCACTGTAAAACAAAACCTGAGTATTTAGGGCTAAAGATACAAACTTTTAAACTGGCAATTAGGGAATAAAAGCTATTTCTGTGCTGAGACCTGGAAAGCAAGCATGGATCCATTCCCGCTGCTCAGGTAAAGAGCTGAGGAAAATTCTGGGCTAGGTGCAGTTGAACGACCAGTATGGCAAAAAATGGTGAATTAGGGAGAAAGTGGAAAGAGGATAGGAACAACCTAGATCATGCAGGATATTTCTAGCCTTGGCACAGTAGAGATTGAATTCTAAATACTATGGGAAATAAAGTTTTACATTTTTAAACAAGTACTTAGTATAATGATGAACCTTTTAGAATTTTCAATTATACAGCCTGCTGTGGCACATGCTGTATGTTGACCACCACTGCTCTATGGTAATCTTTCTGGTAGAGGAAGATTAAACACACATATGCACAACCAGGTTACTTGTGAACCAGGTTGCAAGGTTCTTGATATGGTTTGGTGTGGATCATGGGGTGGCCTTCAGTAGCATGAATGGGAGTAAAGTGGGCAGAGCCAGTACCAGATTTAGAGAAAGAATGAACAGAATTTGAAAATGTGGTTAAATGAGTAGATAAGGCTATGAGGGAAGAATAACATCCAGTTTTCTGGCTTGAACTACTATTAGGTACATCATTTGCTTAAGTGAAAGGGGCTAAAGGAGGAGCCTTTTGTGAAAGGGCATGAGTTCAGTGCATGTTTTATGGAGGATATACCCTGAAAGCAGATCAAACAAATGATACTGTATTTAAAAAAAAAAAAAAAAAAAAAAAATGGGTAAGAAGACAAATAGCAGTCAAGATAAGTAATAGTGTTGTGAGTTAAGCAGGAGGAAAGGATCTGCAGCAAGGATTTTTTGGGTGATAAATAACATGAACTTGCCTACAAGGTTTTAAGTGGCAAGTAGAGAAACAGTATGAACAAAAGCATTGAGACAGATGTTGAATAAATTCATAAGAATTGTGTCATAAAAATTAAGTCATAGCTTAAATAGAGCTATAGAAGTTGAACCAGGAAACAAGATAATAAAAAAGGACCTGGTTGTTCTAGAGGGATGCCCAAGGGGCATGAGAGCCAGTCTTAGACCGATAATGGTGAAAACTGATACCTTAGCAAAGTGTTTATGTATTGAATGAATTGAAATATAGGAAATTGATTTGGTTTTGATTTTGGGGAACTCATACTGGTGCCACTGTAGAAATAAAGACTTAAAAATCTAGAGAGAATGGAAAGAAAATGAATAGGACAAGTGACTTAATGGACCTAGGGAAGACAAATTAGAGTTAACATTTAAGCACTTAAACTTTGGTAACTACAGAGGTGATTTTTTGCAAAAATGAAAAAGGAATGAGACTGGTTGGGTTAAAATAGGAAGGTCTTTTTGTTTTTGTTTTTTAATTTTAAATATGTCAAGAGATGAGTTTCCAGTGGGGTGAAATGTCTCATGTAAGAAGACTGAGCCGGTCTACATCAATCATGTCTTTGACTTCACTACTTAAAAAGCAAAATAAAACCTAGGGCAAAATAAACCATATTCTTTATAAACCCTTCGATTGAGAGGGACAACTACTCAGCTCTGCAAGACAGAAACTGTGGCCGGGGATATAACTCAGCAGCATAAGCACCTGCCTGGCAAGCACAAGGTCCCAAGTTTGATTCCCGGTATTGCGAAAAAAAAAAAAAAAAACAGAAGCTGTTCTTGATCTTTTATTGTGTTTATCATGTATTTGCTTTCCTTTTTTTTTTTTTTATTTGATTATCCTTCCAGTTATTTAAGTGATATTTTCTGCACTTTAAAGGTAGCACTTTGATCACTATGAAATTTTGCTTTTTCTTTTTTTCTTCTTGAGTCTTGATCCTTACTGTGTTGCGATTACTTTCTCCCCTTTGTGAAGTTTCAGACAAGGCTGATGGCAGAAAATATATTTTAAGAGAAAGTCACTGTGATGTTGAAAACCTGTGGAAATTGAGATATGACACATTTGGCATGTCCAGCAAATACTGAATTACTCCCTGAAGCCTGATCTGTATTGTTAACTCATTCAAAACTTTTGGTCCTGATGTCCTAATCTTTTGAGATTGTAGAACCTTCTAAATTTTTAATTGTCCTTAAAATCTTAAATCATGTTCTCAATGTGTGTTACTTTTAGAGAAAAATAATCAGAGGGTGGGGTTTTTACCTGTAAATGGCCGAAGATTGGCTACCTTCAGTTTCTTTGTCTTAGGCTTTTCTTGCTACCTTCCACAGGGATCCATATGGCTTTGGAGACAGTCGAGATGCAAGGCGTGACCGATCTCCAATACGAGGAAGTCCAAGGAGAGAATCCAGGGATGGCAGAAATGGTCGGGATTCCAGGGATAGCAGAGATATCCGAGATCCCCGAGACTTGCGAGAGCACAGAGACAGCAGAGACATGCGGGATCACAGAGACAGCCGAGGTATTCGAGATACTCGAGACCTAAGGGATCTTAGAGACTTTCGTGACCTAAGAGACTCGAGGGATTTTCGAGATCATCGGGACCCCATGTATGACAGATACAGAGACATGAGAGATTCCCGAGACCCTATGTACCGGTACGTACATAGCCATCCTGCTTGCTTTTTTTTTTTTTTTTTTTTGTTAGCAACCTTTCTTAGGTGTTTCACTGAACTAATTGAGAGATCTGTAGAGGTAATGATTTGATTAGCCTTTATTTCCAATGTCAAATGGTAGATGTGATGTTCAATAAATTTTGCGAAAGGTGTGATTGATTAAATGATACTTAGCAAGTGAATCTGGATCAATCTTCCCTGCCCCCTAAAAAACAGCATTTTCAAACAAAATTTCTTGGTAATGCAAAAGCAAAGGGAGATAGACTAATAACCAGTTAATAAATGAACAGATGTTCGACATCATTAGTCATCAAGGAAGTACAAATGAACGGTACAATGAGATATCACTTCGTAACTACTGGAGTTTTAAAAAAATAAAATAAGTTTATCAATATTCCTTGTTTTGACAAGGTATAGAAAAATTGGCGCCCCTCCTATATTGCTGGTATGAAATGGTATATAACTACTGGAAAACAATCTGGCAGACCCTCAGAAATTTAAACATAGAATTATGACTTAGCATTTCCACTCCTGAGTATATATCCATCAGAATTGAAAAGAATTTAGATAATTATACATGAATGTGTATAGCAGTATTCTTTGTACATGCTAAAAGGTAAAAACAACTCAATGTCCATCAGTAAAGGAATGGATTAAAAAATGTTACATAGTAGAATATTGACCCAAAACCCAAATGTAGTTTTGTTTTAGTTTTATGTATTGTTTTTATGAAATACAAGGTCTCACTATGCAGCTCGGACTCTCAGTGATCCTCCTGTTTTCATCCTCCCCAGTGCTGGGATTATAGGTGTGCACCACCGTGTCCAGACTCAGTCAAGGCTCAGCACGCCCCGAGGGCAGGCCAATGCAGCATGTGGGACTGGGGATTGAACCTTAGTCCTTGCACTTGCCAAAGCAGGTGCTTAGTCCACTGAGCTATCTTGCAGCCCCAAGTGTAGTTTTGTTATATGTTAAAACCTGGGTGAACCTTGAAAGCATGATGCTAAATGAAGTAAGTCACACATAAAAAAAATATGTATATAAGGCCCAGGGAGATAGCTCAATAGAAAAAGCTCTTGCCTGGTAAGCGTAGGGTCCTAAGTTCAATCCCCAGTACCACACCACACACGCACACACACATACACACACAATATAATGTTTTATATATATATATGTATGTATGTATGTATGTATGTATGTATGTATATGTATATATATCTTACTCTTCTGTTTATCTGAAATAGGCAAATTCATAGGAGAAGAAAATAGAAGTACCAGGAGAGAATAGGGAGTTACCATTAATTAGTACAAGTTTTTTGGGAAATTGTTAAACTGACTCCTCAAATAAAAATCATTTCTACTAGTTATTTTACACCTACTGTATAGTAAGGACTTTCTGTACATCATCTCCATACACACCCGTCACTGTGTGGACAACTTAATTCAGCCACAACCAGCAGTGAGAAGCAGAGAGTCTTAGGTATACACCCAAGTCGTGTGACTTACTCAGAATTCTCTGTATCTAATTTTTACAGAGTAAGAGAGAATTTTAATATTATGAAAATCTTTTTCAGGAGAGAAGGCTCTTATGACCGCTATTTGCGGATGGATGACTATTGCAGGAGAAAGGATGACTCTTACTTCGACCGTTACAGAGATAGCTTTGATGGGCGAGGCCCTCATGGCCCAGAAAGTCGTGCAAAAGGTAAAGTAACAGAAACAGTCTATTCCTGTTACTGATAGGATATTTTAAGAAAAAAGAGGTAGGCAGGGTGGCACATGCTGTAATCACAGCTACTCAAGAGACTGACATAGGAAAATTGCAAGTTTGAGGTAATCCTGGGCAAGTAGCATAACCCTTGGTCTCAAAAAATAAGAACTGAGGATGTGGCTCGAGGTAGAAGACCCCTGGGTTTCCATCCTTAGTACTGCAGAAAAAGGAAAAATGATACTGTATCTACTGCCTTGATTAAAAAGGAGCTAATGATTCATCTAAGCAACTTATAAAGGGGGAAAAAAATACAAAAAGGCCACTATAATGTTTAGAGAACATTGAGTTTGAAAGTATTTTTAAATGCAAATTAACATCATCATCTGCTTTAGTTATCGAACAAGAAATATGAAATTCCAACAATGAGAAAAGAATGAAGCCAAAGACATTAAGTGCTTATATTTTTGCCTATTGGTTGATGACTGTCTGCTTTATATATACATATAGGCTTTTAGGCTTTTGTCTTTTTTTTTTTTTTTTTTTTTAATTTGGTGCAGGGTCTTTCTGTTTTCAACCTCTCCAGCGCTGGGATTACAGGCATGCACCACCATGCCAAGTGGCAGGCTCAGCTGAGCCTGGGACCAGCCCTGCATGTGATGCCAGGGATAGAACCCTAGTCCCTGTGCTTACCTAGAGCGCTTAGTCTGCTGAACTATCTCACAAGCCCATTTTTTTTAGCTTGCTTTTTGCCAGATGAGATCTCTGTGTAGTCCATGCTGGCCTTAAACTCACTGTGTAGCCAAGGATAGCCTTAAACTTGTGGTGAACCTCCTGCCTCAGCCTCCAAAGTGCCAGAATTACAGGTGTGCACCACCACACCTGGCTCTTAAAAGTTTTTCTAATTGTTTCATACCTAGCAATCATGTGCTTGACTTGTGGCTAAGATCAAGTAGGTATTATAAAACCTTACTACTTAATTTTTTTTTTTCAAAAAATGTTTCCAAAATTCAAGTCAAACTAATAATGAAATACCATCTGTCAGTTTGGCAGAAAGTGAGAATAATAATACCTAAGCTTAATCAAGGCACGGAGCAATGAGCCCTGGAGGTTCTACCTTTGTGCAGGTATAAATTAGCATCAGCCTTTCTAGAGGATGGTTTGGTAGTGGGTATCAGGTAAAGGATTAACAATACCTTTCAAGTGTTTCATTTTGATGATTTATAATAGTAAACAATAATAATAATGGTCATTTTTAGGGGGTAGATTTGAGAATTGATTCTGTAAGTTGCTTTTACAAGGCAGTCTTTATTTTTATTTCTATTTTCCCTGGTGGTTTTTGCAGAGCGTTTGAAACGTGAGGAACGGCATAGAGAAGAGCTTTATCGTCAATATTTTGAGGAAATCCAGAGACGCTTTGATGCTGAAAGACCTGTGGATTGTTCTGTAATTGTGGTCAACAAGCAGACTAAGTGAGACTCTGTCAGATATTTTTCCCTAAACCTAAACGCACCTAAACATTGCTTGGGGCTGAGTATTCTTTTTAATTTTTTTTTTAAGCAGTGGCCAAGTTTATTCAAGAAAGTGGAAGTGGAGAGTGAGGGAGAAACTGGCTTTGTAGAGTGAGCTTGGGCCCAATAAAAGAAGAAAAAGAAATAAAGATGACTGGGAGAAAGCTGGGCAAGCTGCTGTGAAAATAGTCACAATCACAAGTTCTTCTTGGCATCTGTGTTTTTTGTAGTCCAGATCTTGAAGGAAACTACTAGAGCTTCTACATATGGGTCCTGAGAGGCAATGCAGGGATCTCAGGCCTCAGGTTGATAGCAGGTCTAGGTCATCCTCTTGAAAATGTGTTCAAATTCTCCTGAGACATCTACATGCAGGGCTTTGAGAACTTCCCTACACACTTGTTTTACACATGGTATCTTGTAATTAACAGGGCATGTCTGCCTCCCCAGCCAGCTTTGCCACACCCTAAAGCTATCTCATTTTCCTGAGAGACACAAATCCTCATATTACTTACAGGGTGCTGAGGTAATGGAGGTCTCTGTCTTCAATAGCTTCTTCAAGCAGGAAGGGGCTGTGGACCCTACCTACTGGGGATTATGTGCTCCCTGACACCTTAGGGTGCTGTGCCTCACTGGCTAGATTGAAGAAAGAAAAACCTGTCTGGAAACAACAAGAAAAAGTATTAATGACCTGTGAGCCTAAATATAAGAAGCAAGTCAGAGTTCCATGCTTACTGTAGCAGCACTGGAGTCTTGCTTTTTGAAGAGAAAACTCAAGTCTTCAGAGGTTCACAGCTGCTTTCTCTTTTGGGGTGATCTTGTTCTTCATACAGTTTCAGATGGGACTGGCATTAGTGTAAAGATATAAATCCACTTATCTATCTCTGTTATCTTTACTAAAGTGGGTATAGCAAAATTCTTTGGCAAAAAGAGGAAGAATATCTCAGTCCCTATGGGAGAACTAAGTATTTTGCTGTTTTCCTCTTGAAAAGGGATTTTTCTATTCAAAGGCAAACAAATTGGGAGTCTCAATGTAAGAGAATAGAGAAAAATGGGTCTTTTTTCTTTTCCCCCAGTACTGGAGATTGAACTCAAGACTCTGTGCTTGCCATGCAGACGCATATTCTGAGCTATCTCCCCGGCCCGAAAAATGGGGCTTTTAAATCTGCGACAGAGAACCAAGTAGTGTTCACTGGAATTTTGAGAAAGAATTATATATGAATCTGCCACTAGAGGATAGATTGGAATGAGAGCCTCGTTAATGAGGTAGAGGTCTAATACCATCCTGTATTCTCCTGAGACCTTTACTGCAGGGAGAAGGGGACTGATAAGTTTCAGAAGGTGATATTTAAGAAACTTGTGTATGGGGGACTGGAGGCCTTTGTATGCTTTCTTTTTCTTTTTCATTTTTATTTTTTGTCTGAGACAGGGTCTCACTATGCAGCTCAGGCTGGCCTTAAGCTCACTTTGTAGCTCAGGCTGGTCTCAAACTCACAACAATCCTGCTTCAGCCTCCCGAGTGCTGGGATTACAGGCCTGCACCACCACACCCAGCTGCTTTTTTTTTTTTTTTTTTTAAAGGAATACAGGTTTATTTAGCTCATAGTTTGTAGAAATTTCAGTCCATATTTGGCTGGCTGCAAGAAATTCCAGTCCATATTTGACTGGCAGGGTAGCTTCACAGAGCAGAGCAGTTCATGGCAGCAGAAGACAGTAAAAACAACAGAGTACATGTCTTCTTGATTCGATACTTCTCTTGGTTAGGACATCAGGTGGAGTCTTGGAGTCTTGTACTACTGGCATAGCAGAATTTGCCCTACCAGGTATTCCATTATACCATGCAGTATGATCCACTTACCGGCTAATTTGGTCAAGGAGACCTAGTATGGTTCAAATAAAATCCATTTTAGCCTTAGCCAGAATTTGAGAATTGCCCCCATCTTTGCTAGTAAGTCTCTCCCTAGCAAGGGAGCAGGATGGTGTGGGACAATTAGAAATTCATGATTAAACATTTGGCCTTCAAAGTGACATATCAGAGAAGGAATAAAGAATCTACCTAGAGGTCCCCTCAATCCCAATTATGGCCGTACCTAAAGGAGAGCTTTCCAGAGGGAAAAACATCAGAACAGAATGAGCTGCCTCTGTACCAGTAATTTGAAGTGGTTCACCCATGATATCTTAAGTTTACTCAGGGTTCCTCAGAGGAGATGGTGTTTTCTATGGACGGGCATTGCAGGTTCCCCTAGGCCTCTCTAAATTGCCAGAACAGGAAATGAAGATTCTGGCTGACTCAGCCTCTCTGGGAGTGGAGACAGTCAAACTTGTGGTTGTATATTCTGATACTGCTATAAATTTAGGTGATAGGAAAGCTTCTCACATTGGCTTAAGCCACAAAAAGAAATTTTCTTCCTCCCTCTCACACACGTGCTTGCATACTCTCTTCTCTCTCTGTCTCTCTCCCCCTTTCTCTCTCTCCCTCTCTCTCTCCCTCTCTCTCATATTTGTTACAGAATCTCACTATGCAGCTACGAGTCCAAGCTGTTTTCAGCCTCCCCAGCACTGGGATTACAAGTGTATGCCACCACACCTGGTCTCCAGGGGCCTGCTTAGCACACGCAGAGATGGGGTTGGTACAGCGGGTAGTGCTGGGGATTGAACCCCAGTCCCAAGTAGGTGCTTAGTCCACTGAACTATCTCACCAGCCATAGAAATTTTCTAAACTTATCTGGGAACTGAGACATAGCCAGGGAGACATAATCCAGGTTTGGACTGTGCCTTCAAGATGTGGTCTGTGTTGGTTTCTGAGCACTGCTTTCCTTGATTTGTCTTCATGTTCATACAGATTTTCTCCTTGAAAAGATAGGGGACACTGTCCCTAAATGCATCTTGTTAAGCCTATTGGAAAGTGAGCTTATCTTTTCCAGAAATCCTAAAAAGTAGTTTTGTTCAACTGACCAGGCTCGCTTTCTCATCCTTGATTCTGTTACTTTGGCCAGGATACTAGAACATTCTGATTGGTCAAGACTATGAATGTGCCCAGCCCTAGAGCAAGAGGTGTGATTAGCTTTGTCCAACTATGTGGACTGCAAGTAAGAAAGGGAATAGATGCTAGTCAAGCAAAGATAACCCTGAATTCCTAGAACTTTTGAGTCTCAGCAGTTGTCAGCCAAAAACCAAGCTTGCTTGTGAAGTGCCCTGGCCTTGCAGAACTGTTAGATGATGACTGTGCCAGCCCAGCCAGAGTTCATGGCACTATTCTTTCCCACCTGTATTTACATTCTTTCATTGAAGAGGCAGAGCAGAGCACAAGGGAGGATAACACCTTGAAGGCTTAAAAGTGTTCCCTTTCCCCAGGTAGGTAGTAACTTCATATTATTTTCTAGTAGTTTGGGGTCAAAGAGCTAATGTCAAGGTAGTGACTAGGGAAATAGGTGTTGAGACACCAACCAGCAGGCAGAGTTCATAGTCTATAAGCTGTCATGTTTAGAGGTAGATGTTACTTTAACTGTATATGGCTTTTTATGGATGCATGATAATGTGTTACACTTTAATCTTCACA
This sequence comes from Ctenomys sociabilis, assembly GCA_004027165.1. Classification (NCBI taxonomy): domain Eukaryota; kingdom Metazoa; phylum Chordata; class Mammalia; order Rodentia; family Ctenomyidae; genus Ctenomys; species Ctenomys sociabilis. The sequence continues at coordinate 17,857 of PVKA01021303.1, read as the reverse complement.
GTAATCATATAACACATTTATTCATTGAGCAAGTTTTCTGTGTGTATAGTAAACACTAGGTACTGGGGCTCTAATAAGTAAACATAGCCCTTTACTGATCTCATAGCCTTGTTGGAATGATGATTAAAAATAAGTATACAGGTTATGAGTCCTATGAGAAGAGACTACCAGATATCTAATTTAGATTGAAGGGGAAATCTGGGAAATATCCCAGGAACTGAACCATATGTCATAGAAACTTGACTTTTATTCCTGTTTTATTGAACAAAAAAATGATAAAAGAAATTGACATTGGTAAGAAGTAAATGGGCTTGCTTAAAAAGCTTCACAACTTGGCAGTCAAATGTTAGGGCTGTAATCCAAACCCATTCTCTAGTATCAAAGCCTTTACTTTCCACACTGTGTGGTACAGCCTCCCCAAAGACATGTAAATGCCCCAAGTGTTAGGCAGCAGGATAGTATTAAGAAAAGGCCACTGAACTGGAGAAGAAGAAAAAAAAAACAGAAAGATACCAAATACTCTGCTACTGGCAACTTCTGGTGTAACCTTGGGCAAGTTACAATCATTCTAGAAGAGCCATTATAAAGGGGGAATTGATCTAGATCACTGGAGCCTAAGATTACTAAGGTGGACCAGGTGCTGAGTTCTCTGTGAGAGCACCCACAGCTGGGCAAGGCACAGCATGCACACTGAGGGTTGATCAGGGAGTGCTCAGCTGAATCTTACTTGTTTTTACAGAGATTATGCTGAATCTGTGGGACGGAAGGTCCGGGACCTAGGCATGGTTGTGGATTTGATCTTCCTCAACACAGAGGTGTCACTATCACAAGCCTTGGAGGATGTTAGCAGGGGAGGGTCTCCTTTCGCTATTGTCATCACCCAGCAACACCAGATTCACCGTTCCTGTACAGTCAACATTATGTTTGGAACTCCACAAGGTATGGAGACCCAAGTAGACCACAGCCTCAGAAGTAGTCAATAGCATGTTTATTCTTCTTCAGAAGAAGTAGGTTTTGGGCAGGTGACATGTATATCAGTTCCAATATGATAGATAGAGCCCTTCAAAGTTTAGTGCTCTGGAGATTGACATCATTTATTTGTGTTGATACTCTCAGTGATACAGCTCTGAGTCTGCTATCTGCTCAGTCATTAGATATACACAGTAAGTGCTGGCAAATAACAACTGGTTCCGGATTGAGGGGTAGGGGTTAGCATGCGATGGTTTCTTAGTTATATGCATACTTCCACTGTATCTTATTTCAAGCCATGAGTAGAAAGTCGCTGATGAAAGTTGGAATGAAATATACAGTGTTGGCTCTCAGTAGTGACATCTAGCTCTCTCCAGCACATACTGCACTGTCTACAATAGATGTTTGCTTTTTCCCAGCTATCTAAATGAGGAACAGACAGTATCACAGGCATTTCGGATGCTGTTCATCATTGTACTAGAGAAATAAGCAGATGGGCTATGAAAATAGGAAATTCTAACCCTAGAGGGTCAAACCATGTTACTTTACAGAGTAGCTTTTAGAGCTTTGAGCACAGCCTCGAGACTCAGCCAGCTGATGGCCTGCCTTACGACACCTATAGCCATAGCAGATGTGAGAGCCTCTAGGGAGCAGTCTGCAAAATATGTGAGGATATTTATGTAAGGTTAGATGTCTTCTCATCACCCTGCAAGACCCTGTTGTCCACTAGTGAGTAGAGGAGGTTATTTAGGGTCATAGTTTGTCTTAATCCCTGTCTTTTGAACTGGCAAATTCAAAATCAATACCAGCTCTGTCCTGATGAGCACAGTAGAGTCAGGCTTTACAGAGGGCTTCTTGGTCTCCTGCTGCTGGTCTGAAGTCTGCTGGCTTGCCTCCTATGGTTAGTCCCCACATGGTCTCTTTGAATCTGTGGGAGGCTGTCATGTTTCTTTGGTTTCTACTACAAGTCTGTGATCCAGGAATTTCCCCAAAGAAATAGCTCTATAAAAGGTATGTGTTCCCCACCAAAGATATCCATTCACCTCTCATCTCCCTCCCTGCCCCTCCCATTCCCAGTCTTAGGGCTTTTTGTCACCAAAATTGTTTCCTTGCTGGTTTGAGGTTAGAAAAGGCTTGATAGAAATACAGCAGGTGGGAACTCAAATCTGTCATGGGAGAAAATAACTCATGTCATCCCCTCCTCCAGAGCATCGCAACATGCCCCAGGCAGATGCCATGGTGCTGGTGGCCAGAAATTATGAGCGTTACAAGAATGAATGCCGGGAGAAGGAACGTGAAGAGATTGCCAGACAGGCAGCCAAGATGGCTGATGAAGCAATCCTACAGGAAAGAGAGCGAGGAGGCCCTGAGGAAGGAGTACGTGGGGGTCACCCTCCAGCCATACAGAGCCTCATCAACCTGCTGGCAGATAACAGGTACCTCACGGCAGAAGAGACAGACAAGATCATCAACTACCTTCGAGAGCGAAAGGAACGTCTTATGAGGAGCAGCACCGACTCTCTGCCTGGTGAGCTACGTGGCAGGGCCGAGGTGAAGTTCTGACTCTGCATTTCTCTAATCCCCAGGCTCTGTTGGGAGGGTGGCAGGCCCAAGGCTCTTTGGGGTGGGTAAAGGAAAAGAGCCCGTCTCTTGGGTTCTCCTGTGGGCTGTCCATGCTGATATAATTAATGATAATGATAATTTATGATTCAAGAACTGAATTCTGATTCCTGAAGTTACTGTGGTAGTGACGGGGGGGGGGCGGGTGTCCAGTATTGCTGGCTCCCTGGTGGCCAAGATGGATGCACGAGTATACACACCATTTTGGGGAATTCTCTTGGGAACCAGGTTTTTCTGAAAATGACATATAGCATGAATTGGCCCCTTTGGGAAGTTGATGTTGTTATCAGTGTACTGTGAGATTGATGTGATTCAGTGATTGTTATGCTTCCCTGGGCCACTAGGCCTTCTGCCCTTAAGAGGTACTGTAACCAGATGCCTTGGTCTTCTGTCTTCCAGGCCCGATTTCCCGCCAACCACTTGGGGCGACCTCGGGTGCCTCACTGAAGACACAGCCAAACTCCCAGCCACTCCAGAGTGGCCAAGTGCTCCCTTCTGCTACACCCACTCCAGCTGCACCCCCCACCTCCCAGCAAGAGCTTCAGGCCAAAATCCTCAGCCTCTTCAACAGTGGCACTGTCGTGGCCAATAGCAGCTCTGCGTCACCCTCAGTTGCTGCCGGAAGCACCCAGAACCAGAATTTCTCCACAGCATCAAACAGCCAGCCTCAGCAAAGGTCACAGGCCTCTGGCAGTCAGCCTCCAAATATTTTGGGACAGGCAGGATCTACTCGGAATCTGGGCCCCAGGCCTGGGGCTCCTTCCCAAGGGCTCTTCGGCCAGCCTTCCAGTTGCCTAGCACCTGCCAGCAACATGGCTACCCAGAGGCCAGTGTCTTCCACAGGTATTAACTTTGACAATCCAAGCGTACAGAAGGCTCTGGACACCCTGATCCAGAGTGGCCCTGCTCTCTCCCACCTGGTTAGCCAAACCACAGCACAAGTGGGGCGGCCCCAGGGCCCCATGGGATCTTACCAGAGGCATTACTGAGGCTGATTCATTCAACTACTTGCTCCCAGTACCCTCATCCCCTGGCCTCCTTCCACTTCATTCTAAATAAAGTGGTGTGGAGGTTGTTTTTTGCGCTCTCCAGGTCTACAGCAAATGTCCTAAGTTTCTACCACCTGCTCCTCCCTGCCCAAGGCTGTATTGCTTGTTCTGTACAGAATCGGTTTATACTGCATTTGGGGGAGTCTTGTTTTGGTTTGGTTTTTGGTAGAAAATATCTCTTTGGTTGCTCAGGCAGTTACTGATGCTTGGGCTCAGTTTATATTTGATGGGGTTTCTCTGGTCTCTCTGCTGGATTTGGGGGAGGAAAGGAAGAAGTCACTCACATTCCAGTTGGCGAGTTTGGAGTGGTGTGTTACATGAACAGTGGCTACCACCTTTGTTCATTTCGGGCCTAGCAAAGCTTTCCTGTTCACACGCATCTACCAGAGCTTGAGCTCTGGGCTCATCTCACAGAGGAGCAGCTGGGCATGGCACACCAGGATCACCATGTTCCCCCATGCATGTGGGTCTCTGCTCAAGGATGCAGGTCAGCAGCTGTGATTGGTGAAGAAGGACATGGTGGCCACAGAAGGAAGAACTCATTTTGCCTGCATCAGAACAGTGGTTTCTTTGTTGGGAGTTTTTTTTCTTCTATTTCGTTGGAGGATCTCCAGTGGACTGAGCAGCTCCAGTCACCAGCAGTTTGAAACAGACTGAATCTGGGCCCTCCACTTCCCCCCACGTAACATTTTCATCAGCGCCTCCCTCTAGCAAGCAGCACTTGGAGTCTGCTCCGAGAAAGCAGCCCAAGACCAGTAGTGGACACCCATCTTTTCAGGAACTTGTTTTGAGTTTTTTGTCTCAAAAACCGAGGCTTTTGTTTTCATTTAGACTCTAGTTCTGTTTTCTGAGCAGCAGGAGGTAAGGAATATTTGCTGTCAGACTTATGATAGCTGAACATGTTCTCGATGGTCGGTTAGTCATAACTTTTGAGCCAGAGTGAGATTGTTGGAGGGGCTGCTGGCTGCTGCTCTGATGGAGCCAAAGGAATCTGCCCTCTCCCTAGGGACTGTGCTTGTGAGAACCCTGTGTATCAAATCTCAACGGGCCTCTGGCAGGCCAGAGCAGAGCAGTGACTTCAGCTGAGTCTTGCCAGTGGCTGGGTAAGCAATGGCTTGAAAACCGAAGGTCCCCAAATGGCAGCCGTTTATGTTCTGAACTGTTTGTGTTATATAGTGGGTTCCTCTTCCCCTTCCCCCCACCCTTTGGAACTCTTGTGTTGTTAAAATGAGATGATTACTTTTTAATTAAAATGAGAAAAGAACTTGGGTATGAATATCTGCAGCGCCTGTATGCAGGACACTTTCCAAGGATCATGGGGATCCCTGCCTTAAGGACCAGGGTCTGTCCTTTCTTGTCCTCACCTGGGAATCAGACCTCACACTCTTCAGACTACCTTGTTAGCTCACCTAGGGAGAAGCATTAGCAAGGCATGGTATTGCACACCTGTACTCAGCAGTCTGGTAGGAAGCGGTAAGTTCAATCCCAGCCTAATCAATTCAGCGGGATCTTGTCTCAAGATTTTAAAATGAGCTAGGAATGTACCTCAGCTGGAGGCCCTGGGTTGAATCTCCAGTACAAAAATAAGCAAAAGCCTGCTAGCTAGTTAAGAGCTGTCAGTGTGCCAGCAGGTGCCCTTGTGTTCCAGGAGTGGAAGAACCACTTGTGTAGGCAGTTGGCAGAATCTACATTAAGCCTAGAAAACCTCTAGGAAACTTGGGGTGAGTGGCATAAGCTTCCTGCGGGTGAGACCAGCAGGACAGAGCCTCCTCTAGAGAAGGCTTCCAGGCTGATGGGATGTCCCTACAGCCTGACTCTCAGGAAGTGCTTCCTAGGATCAGGAGCTGAGCTTGGGGCAGTGCGGTCTTCACAGACTACAGCCAGGCCTGGAACATCAGCTCAGTTCTTCTGTTAGCAAAGTTTAATGCTTCCGACAGAATCTGGGTTCCTCCAGGATGGCCCCCTAGAGTATCCAAACAGCACACCTCAGGCTATGCAGGGTATAATAAAATTATTTTTATTGCATTTTGTGCAGACGGGAATCTAAAAAATACAGTAAAAGCCTTAAAGCATTAAATGGGAGCATTCAACAGTAATGGAAAGAACCAACCCTCCTTTTCGTATTGGCACAAAGAACACAAGATCAATACTGAGGCAGGATGCGGAATACTGAAACACTGAAAATTAAAGGCAGGCCTAATAATAGTAATAATAGTAATAAATACTCTTGATTTGGTTTGCAACCTCTCCTATTTACAAGGGTTTTCAACTTCATTGCATTGCCCTGCACAGAGTTCATCTAAAACAAAAGCAACACTAGTTATCACTACAAGGCTATTGAAATATTGCACTCAGAATAAAAGTCACTTGAATGGACGTGAAACATCTAGCTACGCTGATTATAAAGAATTTGATGAATGACATGACATCCATAACAAATATTGCACATGTAGCACGGAAAACTTGGGGTTTTGTTGTAGGATGTTTGTTTCAGTGGAAACTGCTCTTGCCAACCAGACAGTATGGGCCCAGATAGTGCAACTTTGGTTTCCCTAATTGGTGTTGGTACAGCCCCCTTCCCCTTACAGTCCACCACTTCAGCCCAGAGCTTTTGAGGTCCCAGGACACATGGTTCTCTGAGGTCTTGGGAAGGGAGCTGGGGCCGGGTCTGACATGTCTACCTTTCTATTACCTGAGTCAGTCCAGTCCCCTGATCAAACCTCAGAGTCCTTGGCCTAACTGCAGCCCTCCAGACACGCCCCTGGCCTCTGGATGGCACCAGCTGCATCTCGCTCGCTGCCTTGAGCTCAAAGGAAAGGAGGCGGTGAGGTCAGGTGTACTCAGGGGCCCCAACTCTGTGAGGTGGGCCGCGAAGTCTAGATGCACAGGTCAAGGCCCTGGGGCTGGAGGTACTGTACCCAATCCCAGAGGACGCTGGAATGAGCATGCAGTGCCTGTGTCAGTGCCCCACCCCACCCGCCTTAGAAACGTGCCCTGGTGGAAGAGAACACGCCAATCGCCTTTTTTAAGGGCCGAACCGGGCAGGGGATGCCTCTGACAGACGGCTGGTGGAGCGGAAGCGTCCAGAACTAGAGTTGGGGGATGCTGGAGGCCCTGGGTTCTAGCTAGAGGAGGGCAGAGAGGCGCTGAGAACAAAGTGCTTGTGACTCCAGCCCTTCCCTGGGAGACAAGCTAGAGGCCGCTGCCTAGCAGCGGGACTGGGCCTCAGAGCACTGGGTAGGCAGCCTGGTCCCTGAGGACACAGCTGCGCGGAAAGGGCCAGGGAAAGGAACGTCAGGGAAGGTGCTAGGGCCTCCCAGTGGTCTGGCCCCTAAACTAGAATTGCCTCCAGCTCCACGATTTCAGTCTTTGGCGAGGAGCCATGGGACCTGGGGAGAAGGCGACAAGCCAACTGAGGAGAGATGCCTGCTCCCCAGCGAAGGCACCGGGGCGGGGCTTCCTCGGTGGGGCGCAGACCTCTCTGGGTTTCTCCCCTTAAGGATCGCTCCTCCCCTATCCTTGGCCCCAACTTGCATAAGAGCCGTCGAGCACAGGTCGCACAAGTCTCTGTAGCCCCCGTGGAAACTCATCCACGGGGAGGCGAATCCAGGAAAAGCTGGACGTTTGTCTCACCTCTTCCCTGATAAAAACTGGAAGGAAGAGAGAGAAGCCAACGTTGAACAGGACGAGAGCAGGGCAGGGGTGTCGAGGGACCAGGGCCTCGACCCCCGCCTGAGCCTAAAGCACTTCGCTCTCGGTTGTCAAGGAAAACCCAGCTTCCCGAGGCCAGCTCCCCTGGGCGGCCCAGCGGGAGAGCTCGACTGTGGCGAGAAGTCCATTGCGCTTCTAGTTACATAAATATGGGACGTTAAAAATACACGCGATGTCTCCTGTACACTATGTATAGGCTCGGCCGCGCCCCGCGGCTCAGCGAGAAGGGGCGGAGGAGACGCGACCTTCGCACCCGCGCGCCTCCTGGCCATCGCAGCAGCGCAGAGACTAGAGCGAGGACCGCGGAGGGAGGAGGGGGGAAGGGGTGCGTGGACTGCCCGGGCTCCTCAAGCCCCAGCTCCTCTCGTCGCTGCGCCTGCCCCCGACGTTTATTGCAGCGTCTCCTCCAGAGGGGCGAGGCCAGATTTAGAAAAAAGGCAGCGCAACCGCGGCCACAGACCCGCGGGACAGCGGTCTCGGCGCTGGGGCTCTGGTCTCCGCCCTCCTGGCGTCCTCTTGGAGTCGTCCCCGACGGGCGTGGCCTCCAGGCTTCAGGCAGCGGGGGAAGGGGCCAGGGTTCGGGCACAGGGTCTGTATGTAAACGGTGACAGCGGCGGGGGGCGCGGCAAGGGGCTCCGGGGCCGCGGGCCGGGCGCGCTCGGCCCGGGTGGGCAGGTCCTGGCCCTCAGGAGTAGATGGTGATGACCTCACGGCCGCCGCCGCGGACCAGCATCACCCTGTCCAGGTGCTCTGTGAGGACCTCCAGGAACTCCATGTCTGAGCGCCCGTCAAGGAGAAAAACCCGTGCCCCTTTGCCTCCCGAGGAACTGGGGTCGAGGAATTGGGGTTGTGTGGAGCTCTGGCGCCCGCCTCCCTGCCCGGGGTGCTGACACGGACGCAGGACCGCAGGACCGGCTCAGCCCTTCCCATTCCAGAGCCACGACCCAGGTTCCCTTAAAGTCCACCTCCCTCTTCCCCCAGTCTTATACCCAGGATACAGTTTTCGTCACCATTGCGGTTGCGGGGAGGCCCGGGCATGTTGAGCAAAACAAGCTTGGCATCTCGGGATTTATTCACGATGACCTCGTTCAGCCGCACAGCCGTGTGCATGCGCCGCACGTTGGACTGGTTCCTGGGGGAGGAAAGGGGAGGAGAGCGTGTGAGGCTGTGGGAGCAAGAGCTGGATTCAGTGCCCTTGCAGCCAGAACTAGGCTGCTGGGGCCTGCTTCTTGCAAACCAGGAACCTCCAACCCGCCAGCCCCTCCAGGCCCCTCCAAACCGGGTTATTCAGAGACCCTGGAGGTCAAAGGCATCCCTTAGGGGGTCAATGAGAGTGTGGTGAGTAGAGACCCTGGCCAACCTAGGAGAGAAATGAAAAAACTGCGGAAGCACTTACAAGTTCTCCCACTCCCTGCGGGAAACACAACAGAAGCAAAGAGAGAAAGAAAAGAGAGGGGTCAGGAAAACAAAGAAGCTGGAGTATGAGCCACACCCGCTGCCCAGGGCAGATACTGGTCCTGCTCTTCCAGACCCTACCTCCCACTCAGAGTCTGGACACTTAGCAATCAGGCCCAGCCCTAAAGTCCTCCGAGAAAGAAACGGAAGGCAGCACCTGGGCTGGGTTGACTGCCAGGGCAGGACCCTCCCTCTAGTTCTTTCTGCTAAGGTGAGCAAGTCCCCCTGGCTGGTCAGCCCAGCCCCAACCCAGCCGAGCCCAGCCCCAGCCCCAGCTCCAGCCCCAGCCACCAGGCCCATACGGCTTCATGCTGAAGAAGTCCTTGATGCCCTCGGATGAGACAGGACTGGGACCCTTATTCTTTTCAGCCGCCGACTTGTCCTTGGTCCAGGTGAGATGCACCTTCTCTGGGTCTGTCTCGCCCTCCACCTCAGGTTCTTCCCCTGGGGATGGTGAGCTGCTAGGGCAGCTGGGAGCACTCTGGTCATGAATCAGCTGTACCTGAGGGATGAATGAAGGGTGACCACATGACTCTTCTGGTGGCAAATGTTCTCCCACTGGCCTGAACCAAACCACCCAAGCTGCACACCTCCTCCTCTGGCTTCTCCTCGCCGTCACCAGATGTCTCTTCTGGGACGTTGAGGCGAAGCCGGGTGTTGGCTGGGTTCTTTCTCCTGATGGAGCCTCGAGACTCATCTGTGATACTCTGGATCTAAGGAATGACACAGATTGCCAGCTCGGCTGGAAGTCACCACCTATGCCCCGCCAAGAGCTACCACACAGCCGATATTCAGCCAGGATGGGCACTTTCTGGAAATGCACCAATTGTTAAAACAGCACAGTGCTACAACATCAAACAGCTGCTGCACCCGATCTGGCCACCCTTCTCCAGGGCTCCAAACCTCCCTGCCACCTGGCCTAGCTAGGCTCTGGCCTAGGACCATGGTCCACATCAGTTCTAGGCATTTGATATGCACTTGCCTTGTCTACTAGGTATTGCCTCCCCCAAACACCCCCATCTTTGCATGGTCCATCCTTCCCAGCTCAAAGACGTACCTACCACTCATTTCCATAATTTCCCATCAATCACATTCTGAGAAACATGTTATCCACTCCTGGGAAACTCATAAGCCATGATCCTGCCACCATACCCATAGGGTCTGCCACCCATTCCCAAGTGAACTAGCTGGCAGCCACCTCCAGGAGCTATCTGTCTCCAGTCCTGAGGGACCATCAGTCATTCCCCCAAGAATCTCACTCCCTGGTGTTGGTCTCTCATCCATACTCATGAGGATCAGAGATCCACACAGATCTTACATCCATGCCATATGGGGGCCCATCAGCATTACCCCTGAGAATCCATCAACCACACCCTGGAAGTTTGCCCCTAACTCCTACTCATCAGCTATATCTCTAAATAGCCATCTGTTACCCACTTTCTGAGAGCCTATTCCACGAACACTTGTCTCCCACACTGGCAGCCCACACCCCTCATATTGTCACCCATACATATTTAGCACCCACTATTCTCCCCCTAAGCCCCAGAAATCCCATAAAGAAAGGGATATCTATCCCACGTGCAAAGGTCCCCTGCACCTTGGTACCCCAGCAGGTACCACAGCAGTGTGCAGGAAGTAGGGGGGAAGGAAAGCAGGTGTGGAGGGTGAAGGCAGCACACCAATAGCCAGAGCTGTCCCGTCCTATATCCAAGCAAACCGATATCCGAGTAGCTGGCAGCAGCTTATGGCCCCGAGAACCCCACTGAGGTGAACTCACCTCCCGCTCACGCTCATTCTTGGTCAAATGCATCTGCTTGAGGATCTGGGAGCGCTGCTCCATCACCAGTGTCTTCTCATAAGTGTAAGCTGAGATATCGCTCTCATGCTGTGGGCAGGCAGGGGAGAGGGGAGTTGAAAAGGGCAGGGGAGGAAAGCACAAGTTCTGAGTTCAGGTGCAAGGCCAAGGAATGAGGGTGGCCCCCTTCCCCTTGCCAGCTTATTCCATGCCCTAACTTCACCCAGTACTGCAGAAGGCAAAGGCAGAGCAGAGAGGGCAATGACCTGGGCAGTTCATTCTGTTTAACCCAGGCGTGTGAATGGATGAGCTAATGGGTATGTGAATTAATTACCTGAGTGAATGAAGGAGTAGGAAAAAGAACAAAGGGATGAATGAATACATACATGGATGAATGGAGAAGTGGGAGAACAGGTGCATCAGTGAATAGATGGGTAGAGATGAATGAGTACACAGAGGGATGGGAGGACGGATGAATCAGTTGGAGGGGACAGATGGGCAAGAGGTCAGATGGGGTAACCACTAGAGACACAGACTATCATCCCAGCCTGCCTGGGTTTGAATACTGATCTGCCACTTCCTGTATGTTGTGGGGTAAATTACTTGACTTTTCTGTGCCTCAGCATTCTAATCTGTAGCATAGGAATCCTTCCAATTCTATCTGTCTCATTTGCTGTTGTGGGAATTACTGTATACGAAGCACATAGAACAGTGCCTGGCTTTGAGAGTGTGCTATCAGACATGTCTGTTCTCATGAGACAAAGGGATGAGTAGAGGACCTCTTGGGCATAAGAAGCCGAGAAGTGGGGGAGGGGAGGTGGGATCCAGCATCCTCTGTGTATGGGCATTGGGCATGCCATTATACACATTGGCATCAAGAATGGCGGGGGGGGGGGGGGCTCCAGCACTTCAAAGGCTCCATTAGACTCACCATCTCCACCACCTCCACCTCCGCGGTGATACGCAAATGATACAGGAAGGTAGTCAGGTCCTTCTTCATCTGGATGCTGTTGTCATCCATCTGGGCCACAGTGAAGATTCGCATCTTGCACTTGCGCCAGACCTGCAAGGAGTGAAGTGGATCCAAGAAGGTCTAACCCCAGCACCACCAGGAGATGCGTGGTAAGAGCCCCAGTCTGCTCACCCTGCCTGCCTGCCCCTCACACACACGAGCGGATCTGAGGTCCTTTATGTCAGGGGCTGCTCCCTGCCAAGCCTCCCCCGCTGAAAGCTGAGGTTCCCCATAAAGTAACACTTGCTTGGGTATGCATTGCTTACCTCTACAGCAATGCACCTGTAAGCACACACAACCAGTTCCTAACATCCTGGAACACAGGAGGTGACCAGATCCCCGTCCCAGGAGCTCACAAGAGAGGAAAGGTGTGAGGGCTGACCAAGGCCACGGTGCGCGCGCACACTCACGCCTGCGCACACACACGCTCACGCCTGCGCACACTGCGCACACACGCTCACGCCTGCGCACACACACGCTCACGCCTGCGCGCGCACACACCTGTGCACACACACGCTCACGCCTGCGCACACACACACACACACCTGTGCACACACACGCTCACGCCTGCGCGCACACACACACACCTGCGCACACACACGCTCACGCCTGCGCACACACGCTCACGCCTGCGCGCACACACGCTCACGCCTGCGCGCACACACACACCTGTGCACACACACGCTCGCGCCTGCGCGCACACACACACACCTGTGCACACACACGCTCACGCCTGCGCGCGCACACACTCACACCTGTGCACACACACACTCACGCCTGCGCACACACACGCTCACGCCTGCGCACACTGCGCACACACGCTCACGCCTGCGCGCACACACGCTCACGCCTGCGCGCACACACGCTCACGCCTGCGCACCTTGTGGTGCCGCAGGAGGAAGGGCAGCAGCATGAGCATGCCTCCGTCATGCACGATCCACCAGACGTCGATGCTGCCCTCAGAGAAGCGCTCAGGATTCCCCGGAAACATGGAGACATTCTTGGTGACCAGCAGGGCCAGGTGGCCAGCTGTTGTTTCCCGGACCAGTTCTGGGGAGACCAAGGACAGGACCAAAGGGGCAGAGGTGATTCTGGTCTCTCCAATGCCCAGCAGCAGTCCCAAAGGTCCCTGACTCCCTACTCCACCCCTTCTAGCCTTGGCCCTGGGGTAAGTAGTCAAAAAAAAAAAAAAAAAAAAAAAAAAAAAAAAAAAAAAAAAAAAAAAAAAAAAAAAAAAAAAAAACCTAGCATCAGCCTGATCCTCATGCCTAAGACAGTCCTTCAGCCTCGCAGGGCCTTAGTTTTCCCATCTGTCAAATGGCAATAACATCTCTTGATCTTTTTGTTTATTAAGAATCCACCATGCATGGCTTCACAGAATCCTTAAAGGAGATACAGTTGCTTCAAGTTAACACTGCAACCTCTGGGCTGGTTCAAACCCAACATCCTAGCTGCATGGCCAGAGGCCCATTGTGTTACTTCTCTGTGCCTCAGTCTTTCACAATCAAATGGCAGTAACAGTATTAGCCCTCAGAACTGATGAAAACAATAGGCAAAGGCTGAACTGGTCAGGTAATATAGAACACATTCTTTAGAGGTTAGTTTTCATACTGTGATTCCTGGTCATTACCAGGGAGTCTGATGCTCAGACAGCATGAACATGTGCGTACAGTCACGTGGCCAGGAAGGACAGAGTGGTGATGCAGACCCAGCCATCCGGGAGGCTGTGCCTCCCCCTGCATCTTGCCCTTTCGACCTCCCAGGTCCTGTGAACCACACAAGAGCCATGACTGTCCACGTACAGCTGACGCTCCACACCTCACTCAGTGGCTGGCACGTGGCCAGCTGTGAGCATGTCCAAGCCACATGCATGCTATGCTCAGGAGAAGCTGTGAGGCCCAACGAAGCCCACTGCCACCCTCCTCTGCACCCAAACCGCAGCATTACCGATGAAGTTCCTCCAGGTCTGGTGATCTTCCTTCTGCCTCCAGTTGCGGGGCCAGCCAACAAGCACAGTGTTGTGCTGCAGCCCCCCGAGGCCTCCGGACTGAATCAGGTGGGACACACCATCACGCAGGTTGGAGGAGATCACCACCTGGCAGAAGCCTTTCACCTTCTCTGCCTCCATCAGGCGCCGGATAGACTGGGGCAGGGAAAAAGCAGCCTCAGGCCCTCCTCCTCCTGGCTCTCCCCTCTGCCCGACACACCCCTGCCTGCTGTGCTTCACCCTGTCTTGCCCTGTTCAAATGCTACCTTCTCCAGACAAGCCCTCCACCCAGACCAGTGCTAAGCTGGGTGTCTTTCTCTGCTTGGCCAATTTGTTTCGACACTTCTTAAGTAGCAGAGTGATGAGCTCCATGGGGATAGGGGTGGGGGACAGAATCTCACTGTGTGATTCATTATGTAGCCCAAGCTGGCCTCAACTTGTGGCAGGGCTCCTGCCTTGACCTCCTAAGTGCTGGGATTTGAGGCATGCACCACCACACCGAGCTCTGATAAGCATTTTATTCTTTTTTTTTTTTTTTTTTTTTTTGGTCTTTTTGAGACAGGGTCTCACTATGCAGTTCAGGCTGGCCTTAAGCTCACTTTGTAGCTCAGGCTGGTCTTGAACTCACAACAATCCTCCTGCCTCAGCCTCCTGAGTGCTGGGATTACAGGCCTGCGCCACCACGCCCGGCCCGATAAGCATTTTAAATGCATGCTCAACCACACTGAAGGAAGTACTCTCACTACTCCCCTTTATCAATGAAGAAATGGAGGCTGGAGAAAATAGCCTTGCTCAGGAGACACAGCTGGTGACACTGCGGAGGCTCAAATCCCAAGAATCTCTCTCCAGGCACCGCTTCTCCCCCCACACACACACTCCACTGCCCCGCTGTCAAACAGATAGAGGTTAATTTCTACCTCTGCCACCTCTTGGCTGTGACCTTGAGCAAGTCACCTAACCTCTGTACTTATCTGTCAAACAGGGCTCGTGACAGCCACCTCACTTAGGCATAGGGAAGATGACAGAAAGTGGTGCACTGCCTACCATATGGGGAACACAGACCCATTGTGTTGCTCTGCTGTCTCTAATCCTACCCCAGCGTTCCGCAGCAGCCAGAGGGTTTTTAGCTTTCTGGGCTCCATCTCCCCCACCAGCCTCTGGCCACCTCACAAGTTGGCACTTGCATGTAAGCATCTCCATGGGCCTGGTCCACAGCACATTCTCAGCCACTGCATGCTAAACTGTGCTGACCAGTCCAGGTCTCCAGCTCCAGGTCCTGACAGATTGGTGTGAACGGCTCAGTGAGGCAGAAACACCAACTGTCACAAGCCATTAGAGGTGCCCCTTCTCTGCCTCACCTCGACTCCCTCAGCCCCTTTTCTGTTTCCACTCCCAGCTACAGCCCTGAGAAGACAGGCCCCAGTTCACAGGCTCCTTCTCCCTCCTCTACTGCCCATGGGTTCCAACTCCTCTTAGGCACTTAATGCTGGCGTGGGCTACCACAGCCCATACAATCTCCATGAGCTGCTCTGCAGGTGTAGACCAGGGATAGAGCCAAAAGGTGACACAGAGCCAGGGACCTGACTCGGCTTCCATCCAACTTTGTGACTTCCCACAAGCTGCTGTCCCTGCCTGCACCTCGGTTTCGTCCTCCGTCTACTGTGGGGACTCACCCTGCCAACTCTATCCATTGTCTCTTGGAAGAGGCCTCCAATGTGAAAACACTTTGAAATGTTTATGCTTTGGCAGGATGAAGTCTAGAGTGGGTGTCAAGCAGTCCTAATTTGAGTTAGTTTGTCCTCAGGTAACCTGACTTCTCTAAGCCTCAGTTTCTTTATCCATAAAATGGGTCCTTTGGCTCTGGTGCTCTTGGGCTCTGTGGCTTGAATTTTAAGGAATTTATTCATTAGGCCCTCAGACTCCTCTTCTAAGAAAAAACATTCGTTGAGCCCACTTTGATCCAAAGGTGTGGGAAGGAAAGTGCACAGGGGCTGAGGGTGACTTCCCTGGGAGTGGCCTCGCTGACACCCAGTCCTCTGCTTACCTCCTCTGCCCTCTGGGCCTGGGGGTGGTTGTCCAGGAACGTCCCCTCGAGGACTGAGCCCACAATAGTCAGGCCCTTTCCTGCCTTGAGCTGTGAAGTCAGTGAGAGCAGCTGGGGGTGCACCACGTTCTGGTCCTGGTCCACGCGCACCAGCACCAGCAGCTGGGGCCTGCAGAGGGTGCAGAGTCATGTGACCCACCTACCTCCTCCCCACCAGCCACCTGCCCTCTGCCCATGGTCACTCTCCTAGTCATTGTCCTTGTACTCCACCCACTGCTGCCCCACTGCCCACATATCTGGCTTAACATCCACCCAGCCACACATTTCCTTGGACAAGGCCTTCATCCGTCCTGCCACGTATCCACGCACCCACCACCCCCTCTCCATCCACCTACGACACTCTGTCCATACCCTCATCTATTTCACTCTTCAGTCATCCACTCACATCTATATTAATTTACATGCATGTGCCTCATTCACTTGATTACCCACACATTATTCTGCCTGGTATCCATCCCCACATCCATCTATAGATATACACTTAATCAGTCCTGCGGCTAGTTATCCATTCATTTCCTTCTTCCCTTAGCCACCCTAATTCATTTATCTACCCCACCCTTCCAAAACCTGCTCTGGCCTTGACCCCGTGCGGATCATCCGAGAATTCACAGACAAGCAATGCAAAGCTCTCCATGAGGACAAGGCACCAGTTCTTATGCCAGAGCTGCAGCCTTATCCTGCAGGTGGGCCTGGGGAGATGGGGAAGGGTTGGGCAGAGGGGGCAGCCAGTTAGAAGGCACTGAGGCTGAGAGACAGGAGGGAAGAATGCCAATCCCACTTCCTCCTGGGCCCCCTGAGACCTTCTCTGGCTCCTGACTTCACGTGAATAAAATCTAGAGATTCCTAAGAGACACTATTGCTGCTCTCAAAGTGAGAGGGCAAATGCTACAAGATGTGATGGTTATCTGGCTCTGTGTGCATCCCCATGGAACTGTGACCTCATTGCATCCCCAGCTTGCTACCTAGCATGCCTTCACAAGTTTTTTGAATAAATAGATGAGTAAATTCAAGTGGATGGCATGGGGGGCAGCCTTTGGAGAACACATGACCCAAGACCCAGATCTGGCAAGGCCGGGCTTGTCTGATGCCACTCAGCAAAACAGAGCGATCGCATGAGTCTGTCCCTGCGCATTCCGGCCCCTACCCTGAGCCCTTGCACCTGTGCCCTCACCACTCACCTCCAGTTCTTGGTGTGCGGGGGCCCTTCCTCTAGGCGCAAGAGGGCATAGCGGGCAGCGCTGAGAGACAGGCCTCGGATGCCATCACCCCACTCCTTCTCCGCCCTGGGGGCCAGTAAAAGGACACATGAGGCCAGAGAGTGACAGGGAGAGGCATCCACACAGAACTGGCTGCCTGCGGCACAGCCGTCTATCCCAGGCTCAAAAACAATAGGCCTGTCACTCCTGCCACCTGGTTCAATCAAGCTTGGGCTGTTTCCTTGGAAACTAACTCCTAAGTCTGTCCTGGTCCTGTTCCACACATGTCTCAAAGCCTCAGCCCCGTCTCCCAATCCCACCCTTTCCTCCCTCCACTCCAGCGCTGCCCTCCCCCATCCCTGCCTCAACACCATGCCTACCACAGCTCCTGCCCCACAGCCCTGCCCGTTTCCCCACACTCACCCACGGTACTCGATGTACTTGTAGATGAGTCCAGCAATAAGCATGGCCACGAGCGCATAATACCAGGAGCAGATGAACATGAGGGCCAGGCACAGGCTCATGCCCAGGAAGGAGAGGGTCCTGGACACAGAGAGAGACCCAGCCTCTCAGCCCTGGCACTGGAGCTGGGCTTCCAGCACAAGGTGCTACAGAGCCTAAGAAAGACCTGGGCGCAGGCCGGGAGATGGCTCAGTGGGATAAGTGCTTCCCTGGCAAGTGCAAGGGCCTGAGTTCAATCCCCAGTTCTGCAAAAAAAATTTAAAAAAGAAAAGGAAAAAAGAAAGACCTGAGGGGCCAGGGAGGTAGCTCAGTAGAATAAGCACTTCCTCAGGAAATGTAAGGCCCTGAGTTCAATTCCCGGTTCCACCAAAAAAAAAAAAAAAAAAAAACTTCAAAAAGAAAGACCTAAGGGCTGGGGAGATGGCTCAGTGGAATAAGCGCTTCCCTGGCAAGTGCAAGGGCCTGAGTTCAATGCCCGGTTCCGCCAAAAACAAAAA
>PVKA01021302.1:0-38894 GCA_004027165.1 Ctenomys sociabilis | reverse complement strand
GCTGAGCATACCCAACCAAGGGCAGGGCTCTGGCATGGCATGTAGTGTCAGGGATTGAACCCTGGTCCCTGCATCTAAGCAGGCACTTACGCCACTGAGCCGTCCCACTGGCATAGTAGTTCTTTTTTTTAATGAAGTATAAAATGTTGGGAAAGCCTCTCAGTTGTTCATTTTGCTTTTGTTTTATTAGCTTCATTATTAATACTATATTTCACTAAAATTATTAATGTTGATAGAGGAAATCTACACACATCCCAACAATACAAGTGCTGTCTATTCTGACTGTATTTAACGTACTTTTAACCGCTCCCTTGATTTCACAAAATGAATAGTCTCTTCATACATATTGACCACTATCTGGCCTCCTTCCATCTGCTAATCAGTAAATAGTACAATAATGTTTTTGCTTCCTTTTTCTTAAGAATGAGGTTCTCATCACACCCAGTGTTCTCCAGGTACTTGTCCCATCAATTCCACATGGTGTGAACATCTCCACTTCGTGATTTACAACTTTTATATTTTAAAAAGAAATTTATTTTATGTGTCCAATATTGATTTAGAAGTTTATTTTATGTATCCTATATTTGCCCTCTTATTTTTACATCTCAAAATTTTATCTCCCTGATGCTGTATTTTTGTGAATTCCTTATAGCACGTTTTCCAGTGCTAAACTCAAAGTGGGCATTTATGAAGTGATAGTTACATGGAATATCAAGTCTTAAATATGGTTTTAATGTTTTATCTACTCCCTTATCCTTTTTTTCCTTTAAAGTGTTTGGCAACATATTGACTGCATGGGGATCGACAGGCAGCATATTCCTGATACATATCTATGTGAACGTTGTCAGCCTAGGTAAGCTGTATAGATCTAATAAAGACTACCAGTAATTTTGCTGGAAAAATTAATAAGATTTAAATGGATCACCATACAGTGGTACCTCAGTTCATGAATGCTTTTGTTTGCAAATAATTTTTTTCCTAAGCAGAAGCATTTGGCAGAATTTTGTCTCTGATTGCAAACTCTGCATTGGGTGACAAACATGACCGCAGCCTTCTTTCCCACACAACCAAGGATGTGGCCATCTTTTTTGGAATCATAGCACAAATTAAATTCGTAATACAAGGCACCACTGTATTTCATTAGTTTTAAGATGTATTTTTTCATTTTATGTGTTCTATTATCTTTATATATTAATTTATATATCTCTCCAATGAAAATTTTTTTCACTGACAGCATGCCATAGTTTAGTTTATAGGGATGTATGAAATAATAATGCTTTTTCCAAGTGCTGTATCTTTTCACTGGGATATGCTCTGAGAATAGCATAGAATGCTATCTTGGTTACATATAAATTTGGTAGTTTTTATCATTTTTTTCTGTGTAGGGGTCCCCTCAATTTCTCTTTTGTTTTTCAAATGTGTTATGAACATTTGTAAACCTATGCAAAATAGTACAGTGAACTCACATGAATGTACTACCCTACTTTAGTAGTTATCAAAAAATTGTTTTAACTATTTACATTTAAGTTAGAATATGTGAATATGTATATATATAGTGCTTAGGTCTGAGCAACACAAAATAATTAAAATGTCACACAATTACTTCATTGCTTAATCTTAAAGAGTAACAACACCAATATTAGCACCATGTAGGATAATGTAAAGCAGCTTAGAAATCTATTCTCCTTGGAGTATAGTCTGGGGTATTTAATTTTCTGTTTGAAATATTTTGAAAGAATTTCATGATTATAGCACCAGCTGGATACACACATATTATTATGAATTTTATTTTTTATTTTCATTTAGTTATTTTTTTCTGTTACTATTATGATACCTTGCACTAAAAAAAAAAAAAAAAAAAAGCTTCTTAATCATCATCTAGAATTCTTAGTTTTGTTTTGATAGGTAAACTTTTTGAGTAATGGTCCAGTATGTTACTGATCTTTAAAAAAAAAAAATACAGAAATCTTGTTTGTCCTTATTTAGCTTGCCCTCATAGTAACATCTTTTAAAACATAATGAAATATCATAACTAGCACTTTAACATTGATATAAAATGAAGGAGTGAGGGTATAGAACATGGCTCCAAGACCGCTGATCTATACTTCATTTCTATAATTTGGTCATTTCAGAATGTCATGTAAATGAAGCTATTTATTGTATGTGACCTTTTTTTGGAGTGGCTTTTTCACTCCCTGTAATCCCTGTAGAGCTACCTGATTTGTTGCATATGTGACTATTACATTATTTTTTATTACTGATTGTAGTATGATAAATATATAGTAGTACACTTCTGCTTAACCATTCATCCTTTGGATTGTTTATGCTTTGTAGACTACTATAAATAAAGTTGCTGTGAACATTTGTGTATAGCTTTTTTTGTGAATTTGAGTGATTTTGAGTGATTTTTTTCTGGGAATTCATGCCTATAAGGGTGACAGTTTGAATGTATGGTAGTTTCATAAGAAATTGTAAAATTATTTTTCAGAAAGGCTATATACCATTTTACATTACCATCAGAAATGTATCAGTAGTTATTTTGAGAAATCTTTTATTTTCATAATTGTATATATTATAATTATATAAGAAATAGTTCTGTTATTCTGAAATCAAATATATGAAACAAAGTATATTCAAATAAGTCTAATTTCTGTTTTTATTCCTTTTACCCCAGAATTAATAGTTGTAAAAATGGATTTTTTCCTTCCATTGCTTATTCTCTTACATGTAGATATATACCTCCGCATTTGTTTCCCTTTCTACCTAAATAAGCAAAAGCATATTAAGATAGAATACTTGTTACATATGATTTTCTTCTTTTATTTTTTATTTTATTGAAGTACAAATATCAACGAGACAGTTTTAAGATACCTTGACAAGATGGATTCGATATACACTGCAAACTTTTCATAATGTTTTGGTATCGTACAAAGTGCATACATGATATTATACTTAGAGACATTAGTATAGCAGATGTCTCTTATCAATAAATTAAGAGAGTGTTTACATATCTTTTTATACCTGAATTACATCAAAGATTCAGTAATTAATACTTTCTACCTTGTTATTTTCCTAGTGATTTTCTTCTTTTAAAAATAAGTGCTAAAGTCAGGCAATGGTGATAGTGTATATATGAGTAGCAAGACCATGTCTCAGAACAAAAGTCATCTTGGGGATCATGGTGGCACAGAGTGACTCATCTCCTCACTTAGCCTCAAGGCACATTTTTGCATGTACTGTATAGTTCATTAGTCCCTTTCTGGGGGACCTTTTGTTTTTAATATTTTGTTACTGCAAATAGAAGGAAGATTATTTGCTTACTCATTTTGCTAGATTTTACCACAACCCCCTCCAGTAGGAGCTACACAATTTTGAATTCCCACCAATAATGGAAAAGCATACCTATTATCCCACGCCTCACAATAAGAGCATTTCACAGAGTTGAATTTTTGCCACTTTCGTTAGGTGAGAATTAGTAATAACAATGTAAGTTTTGTATTTCTCTCTCTCTCTCTCTCTGAGGCAGGGTCTTATTGTGTAGCCCAGGCTGCCCTTGAACTCACAATGTTCCTCTTGCTTCCACATCCTGAGTGCTAGGACCACAGACTTGTGCCACTATGCCCAGATTTGCATTTCTTTTATTATGAGTGAAATTTTTTCTATTTTTGTTTCATTTTATGTTAGTTATTAGTACTTTTTTCTTTTTCTTTTTTATTATAAAGAGATTAAAAAGGGGCCAGGGATTTAGTTCAGTGATGAACTAAATTGAATGCCTGCCTGCATTCAATTCCAACTACCCCCCAAAAAAGACAGGAAAAAATTCAAAACAAGAAAATAGGGAGCTATTAATACTCTGCCGGATAGGTTTGTTTTTTTTTTTTTTTTTTTTTTTTTTTGGTGGAACCAGAGATTGAACTCAGGCCCTTGCACTTGCCTGGTAAGTGCTTATTCTACTGAGCCATCTCCCCAGCCCCTCTACCAGATAGTTTTTGATGGAATGTCTATTGATGAATTTAGAAAAGCTAGCTTAAAACTAGCTTATTCGAAAGGCAGTTGCAAGAGTGCGCTACTTATCATTCTGTGATAACAAAGATTGTTATCTCACATACTAGGATGATAATTACATGTTCTAGTAGACATTAAGGCAAATCTTTACTGAATTCTAGTCAATTTAGTCCAGAGCCTCTTTTTCTCTGCTTTGAGAATAATCTAGTATCATTCAGTCTCTTGGGTAGTATATACCATGAAAATGTTGAGGAAAATGTAAAATAATTGCTTTCGATTATGTAGTTCATTGGTAGGGGCTGGCAGAGGTTAGTGTGGTTATTTTGCCTGTTAAATTTTTAGTGTTATTATTTCAAGAGTGAGAAGAATATGAGGCATAATGTGCAGTAGATTCTAATTTAGTCATACATTTAAGGAAGTGATTTTAATTGTATCATTAACCTCATGTCTTTTTTCATTTATTTATTTATTCATTTGGCCAGCTCAGCCCACCCTAGAGGTGGGGCCAGCATGGCATGTGGTGCCGGGGATTGAATTGTGGTTCCTGGGCTTTGCCTAAGCTTGCCTAAGCAGGTACTTTAGACTGCTGAGCTATATCACCAGCCCATGTCTTTTTTCAGACATCTTGCTCTACTGATTTTGAAAAAAATGTACTTATTTCTTAATAAAAATTTATTATTTGAACAAAAGAAATGGAGTCACTTAATTCCCAGTATTGCTAGTAGTACTATATCAGAATTAAACTGTAAAGCAAGAGATGTTGCTGCACATATTTATACAGTTGATTTTTCACTGATAATATTGAACAAATTATAAAGTTCATCATATTTAAAATAGAAATGCTTTACATTTGTCTTTGTGAGAATGTAAAAAATAACTGTGGTACTATTTTAATGTAGGAGTCTGGATAAAGAGAGGGCAGTGCTACTACAACGCCGGAAAAGAGAAAATATGTCAGGTGGGTAAAGTTCCTGCTCTACATTGTAAATGGTGTGATTGAGAAAACACATAGCCTGCATATTTTTAGTTACATGTAATCCCCTGTTGATAAATTTTAATTGCATTTTGTTTATGGTCTTAGGTGATTTAAAGTATTCTTTCTAATGGATTGATGAAGAAGTATGTACTTACATTAGAAAATGAAGAAACATGAAAACAAAAAATTTAAGTCATCTGTAGTTGGCATACATATTGGTAGTTTATTGAGTTAAAAAAGCATAGTATTTTATTCAAAAAGATGGTGATCCATTATTTTATTACATGAAATAGTATTTTTTTCATGATTAAAGACAGAATTTTCTAAATTCTATATAATAAATGTCACAGTTTTAATTTGGCTTAAAACATGTTTGCTTATAACCAATATAACTGGTTTTAAATAATTATTATTTATTCAACCATTCCTCTTTGATGAATATTTTGGTTCTCTTCAGTGTTCCTTTCATTCATTAGGAACAATCCTTCAGTGAAACCCTCATGTGTAAGCTTTTTGTACTTTTTTTTTGCTTTGTTTTGAGGCAAGATTTCACTATATTGTTCAGGCTGGCCTTGAACTCATAATGATCCTCCTCCATCAATCTCCCTTGTGCTGGGTTTATAAGTGTGTGCTACCACACCTAGCTCATATTTCTTGGCTAGATCTCTAGAAATGGGGTGACTGAGTTGAGTAGTTAAGTACTTGTATAATTGTAGATATAGCTAAATTTCCTTCTATAGGAAATTTTGAAACACCACTGGCAAGCTATGAGAATGCTTGCTTCCCACAAGCACTTGCTATGGTCATACCACCAAAGCCAGAATTTTGGACCCTTTATAGTTTGTTATGTGAGAAACACTGTCTTAGTTCACACTCCTAGGAGCAATGTGAGTGAAGATGTGATAAAGTGCTTATTCTGCAGGAAGATGGAGGTAGTGCTCTGCCTGTGGAGTGCAGTTTTTATCATTTGGAATAATAGTGTTAAATATGCAGTGACTTTGCTTTGCATTTGAAGATGGTGATACCAGTGCAACAGAGAGTGGTGATGAAGTCCCTGTGGAGCTGTATACTGCATTCCAGCACACACAAACCTCAGTTGCTTTAACTGCATCCAGAGCTTCCACAGGCAGTGATAAACGAAGGAAAAAGAGTGGGGAGAAGGAGCAGAACATCTCAAGGTGTAAAAAGGTATGTTTTTGCTTCTTTATAGGAAAGTGCAGGAGAGTGAGAATAGATAGTAGCTTGAACAGGTGGCGGAATTTAGCAAAAATTATTTAAGCTTATTTTAAGATTTGAGTGCATTTTACAGATTGAAGTAGAATAGAGAAGAAACTTTGCAAGGCTCTCTGAAATTATCATTCTACTGACACTAATGATAGAAATGCAAAGCCTAAGCAGAATAGAAAAGGTTGTTATTTTATTTTTTTGCGGTGCTGGGGATTGAGCTCAGGACACTGTGCTTGCCAGGCAAGCACTTATTCTGCTGAGTCATCTCCCCAGGCCCTGAGGTTGTTATTTTAGAAAACAATTGTAATAGTCCTAAATTTTTAAATAATGTATTAGTAAGTGTACAAGAATATTCAGTTATTTTAGTAAATCTTCCTATTGGTTGATGTAGTTGTTTGGTTTTTTTAAAACTCTTAAATTTTTTTCATAACTTTTTCCTAGCCTCTGATGGCAGATTTTTTTTTTTTAATGAATTTAGGGTAGGGTTTATAGGGTGTACAGGGTCTGACTACATAGATTGGACTCATAGTGATTCTGTTGTTTTCAGTCTCCCAAGTGCTGGGATTATAGGTGTGTGCCACCACTCCCAGTCTGCCTACTCAGTGCTCACCAGGGATGGGACCCGGCACAGCAGGTTGGGGATGGAGCCCTTGGCCCCTCATCTGCCTAAGCAGGCACTTTAATCTGCTGAGCTATCTGGCCAGCCCTTGGCAGATTTTTATAACCCAGTTTTTCATTACATTTGTGAATAAAATTTGTCAGTGATGGATCACATATGCAATGGTGGTCCCTTCTATGGAATAGAATGTTCAAATGGTTTGAGAGAAAGGCCATACCTGGGAGGCAAACAGCAAGTTTTATGGGAGCAGTAGTAGTAAGGAATATTCTTCTATTCCTTACAAGAATATAAGGTGAAAAATGCCTCTCACCTAGCATTTTTACAGTGGGTTTTTTGTGTTTAGGTATGTTTAGATGCCCAAAGATCATTATGTAACAGTTGCCTACATAAACCTACTGTCTAGATTTGCAGCTAGGATCAATAGGCCACACTGTTGAGCCAAGGTGTGGACGACATTATGCCTTGTAGGCTGTGTAAGTATAGCCTGTAGTATTTGCAGTAAATATGAAAGAGCTTAATGATGTGTTTCTTAAGATTTGCTGGTTGTTAAGCAATATGTGACTGTAATTGTTGAAGATTTTTGTTACATGTTAAAAAATACTTTCACAATAAATATATTGCTAGTGTAGAGTGACATTATACCTAGATATGAAAGCAAGCCTTCTAAATCTCTCCTTCCCCTTGAATAATTTTTCATGATCTATTTGGTTATTTAGACACACAAATATTATGTGACAGTTGCTTACAGACATCATATACTTTTAAATACATGTTTCTTTTACCTCCCTGTGTAAAATCAGCTTGATTATGGCCTCATTTTTCTTTCTTTCTTTGTTTTTGTTTTTGTGTACTGAGAATCAGACCTGAGGACATTGCGTTTGCCAGGCAGATGCTACACCCCTGAGCTACATCCTTGGCCCTATAGCACTCTTTGTGTGTCTGTGTTCCTTTTCTACTTGTATTTTATCCAGTCTGTCCACATTTTTATCTTGCGTATGCTGGTTCTTTCACCGTTTTGAATATTCTCTTTTCTAACTTTATTTCCTATTAAACTGAGGTTCACCCATCTCAAGTACTACTGCTTCCATAAAACTTACTGTTTGCTTACAGTATGGTCTTTCTGTCAGACCATTTGAAACTTCTATTCCAGCACTTAATCACATTTTGCCTTATTTCATTATTACTGTCCTTAAATATGATTATAATTTACAAAGAGGCTGTTAAGTGCATTAGGAACTCATAAGTATTGACTCACCTTTTTGTCTGCTGTTTTCAGATTATGTATTCCTTGTTGTATAAAAGCACTTGGAAATTTGATCTTTGGTTTGTTGAGATAGGGTCTGGCTATACAGCCCAAGCTGGCCTTTAACTTGCAGTGATCTTCCTACCTTAACCTTCTGAGTGCTGGGGTTATAGGCACGTTCCACCATGCCTCGCTATGTGTATTTCTGTTTTATTGAGTGTTTAAAGTGAATAAGCCCTGCGTTTTGATGGCATCATGTTTACTTCAGAATAGTGCTGTGTGTTTAAAGTGGAGGAGAGTTTTCAGGACTTAAGTTAGTAGTACTTGACAATGGAAGAGAGAAAAAGCATCTAGGAATTGGGCATAAAAGATGACTAGTGTGGTCTTCTGAAAAGTTATTTGGGGGCACTATGTAATATAAAATAATTAGCACAAAGATAGTTTTGCTCTTCCTTTAGTCTACCCTTATAGCTAAATGTAAACAGAGTTAGTAATAAATGCTCTAGATAAATGACACCGTTTACATATTTATAGAATTCGGTGAAAATAATCTTGGTATCTTAGCAACTCAAGATGTTGGCATGATGTATTAAATGACATTTTTTTTATTTCGTGAAATCTTTGTCAACAACTATTACTCAGAAATGTTCCATTATTAGGTCAAGTGTCCCTAATCTGAAAATCTGAAATGTGGAAAACTTCAATATCTGAAAAACTTTCAAAAAGTTTTAGATTTTGAATTTTGAGATTTGTGGCACTCAGCTTTTACATTATAGTTTATAAAAATAATCCAAAATTGACCCCTCACCCAAGAAATCCAATTGGAAAGACTTCTAGTTTCAAGAATTAGAAGAATAATCCCAGCACTCAGGAGGCAAAGGCAAGAAGATGGCTGTGAATTTAAGGCCAGCCACACTACATGGTGAGACCCTGCCTTTAAAAAAAAAAACGGGCTGGGGAGATAGCTCAGTGGGATGCTGAGTTTGATCCCTGGTACCAAAAATAAAACAATAATAAAAAAAATTCCAGTAAGGGATACTATACTCAGATTTGTACCATTTCTCTGTCAATGTTTCCTGTCTACAACAATTTTTTTTTTTTATTTCTACAACAAATTTACATCTTCTTTGACTATCTCTTCGTGTGTGTGTGTGTGTGTGTGTGTGTGTGTGTGTGTGTGTGTGTCTTGACATTATACCCAAGCTCTAAAATTTTTTGGTCATCTTTATTCTTTAACATCTACATTTATCCTAAAAGCTTTAATATTTCTCCTTTGAAATATTTCTGATATATTTTTTGCTCTTTTGCTGCTACAAACCTAGACTAAGCTCCTAGTGCCTTATAATACAGGTACTATAGTTGCTTTCTTTTTACCCTTGATATTGCTTACTTTATTTTCTTCCCTCTACATTGTGCATTTGGTTATCAGATTTCCCGTAAATACTGTTGTTATATATCTTTTCTGCTCAGAAGTATTCTACTGCTTATTTAGAGTGAAGCAGACAATACAATATTGAGGTCAGATTCATAAAAACTTACTTTTTAAATAAGGCTTCTATGACTTACATTGATACTTTAGAGTCAGTATATTCCCACTACTTTTCAGCAGGTAAAAATGTGTTACATTAACTTCTTGAATGTTATAAAATTTCTTCCTGTTTCTTGGGTTCTTTTTGTATCCATCTTGTATTCTTTTTGCTTGTCTGAGCATATGCACTCTGGAACGTCCATATAACTCTGACCCCTTTAAGGAAAGATTTTTTTTCTCCCTTTTATAAAGAAGCCTTTTTTTAAACATGTCATCTTCACATAAAATTATTACTGAAATATTTTTGGATCTCTATTGCTATCTCTTTATTTACATAGTACAAAGATGGAATCAATAGTATCATGATGCTAGGCAAGTACTCTACCACTGAACTACAATCCCCAGACTAAAATTAAGTCTGGATTTAATAGCTAAGTGGGCTTTCAGTAAATATTTATTGAATAAATTCAGCTCTGTTTGAATATGATGTTTACCTATTAAAGGCAGAAATATTATTGGCTAATTGGCTAGAGAATTCAAATAATAGGATTATCTCCTGTATCTTATCACTTCAAAATATTACAGTATTTCTGGTACCTTCTTAGTTTTTATCATAAGTATTTTTTGTGGTTATAATTCTTATTTAAAAAAAAATCCATCTGCTAGGCAAAGACAGTTGTGCATATTAAGGGTACCAAATAGTATTTGATTTGTGTTTAAATAAGGCTAAACATGGAGCTAGGGAGATGGCTCAGTGGAATAAGCGATTCCCTGGCAAGCGCAAGGGCCTGAGTTCAATCCCTGGTTCCGCCAAAATAAATAAATAAGTAAGGCTAAACATTTATCTTATTTCTCATTGTTTCTTTTGTGATGAAGACTTTCAAACTCTTCTAGCTTTGGGGGTGATACTGCAAACTGAACCCAGGCTGTTGCACATGCTGGGCAAGTTCTTTACCTCAGAGCTACATTCCTACCCCTTTTCTAGCTTTGTGAAATGTAGACTACATAATTAGTATCTGTAATCATGATATTATATAGTAGTGACAGCTGTAACACTGAGCACGTAGAATATTTGCAAAGTTTTGTCTTAGCATCATTATATGTACACTTTTATATTCTAAATAGCCTGCATTATGTTTGTAATAGAACAAATTCCAGTGGGTACCTTTTTTTTACTTCAGCATTCTCCTAGTTCTACCACTATTATTAATCACCAAACTTAACTGTTACATTTCAATGGAAAAAATTCAATGAGCTCGTTAATTCTTAAATATATGTAGCTTTTGAAAAACTAACTCAGGATCTCATGATTATTTTAGGCCTTTCGTGAAGGATCTAGAAAGTCATCAAGAGTTAAGGTAAGTACATTACATTGAAGGTGTTACTGTGAACTATTTTAAGGAATTTAAATGACTTTTTGGTAATTTTTTTCTTTGTTTTGTTTTGGTGGTACTAGGGTTTGAACTCAGAACCTTGTGCTTGCCAGGCAAGCATTTATTCTACTAAGCTATCTCACCAATCCTTCTAAATGACTTTTTGTCCAATGTATGTTCAGTTCATTGTTTCTTACAAGAATTGAGACCTAAGAACTCTTAATTGGATTAATCTGCCACTTTTTTTAGTTTAATACTCTAAAAATAATTAAAAAGGGGGTGGATATAAATAATCAGAATAGTAAGTTGGGGTACTTAGAATTTGAATCTGAGTATTGTATTTTCCATATTATTTTATGTTAGTATATTTTCATACACATAAATGTAGAATCATAGTAGGAAATTGAAAATTTGTTCTTTTGCTTTATTGGGATTTTAAGTCAAAGCAGTTGTTCTATCAATCGCTCTAGACTTAACATGTAAATACAAATGGGTCACATGTATCTTGAGTTGATTAGAATAAGTATTTTCTCAATTTACCAGATGCTAAAATTGCTCAGAGAAGCAAGGTTCTGTAACTTTGCTTCTTCCTTAAAACACACATAGGCTCTGTGTTGTTAGGTATTAGGAATATGTTACATATGTTTTTTTGTTCCTATAGTATGAAATAGAATAAGTCATTTTGCTACATTTCTGGAAAACAGAAAATTAACCAGCACTCCCAAATGATTTTTCTTGCATAGTTTTGTAACTATCTCTGAAGAATAACAATATATGTGTATAGTGAAAGTCCAGAGCTTCATAAAATGTTCTTTATGTGTTGAAGTTGGAGATTTTGTACTTAGTGTGTTAACTTGGATGTATGGAATTTACAGTCTAAAGAGTTCTGAAACTTTTTTTGATTGCTATTGGCTATTCATATTTCAGCATTCTTCCATCTCAATTTATGTAATCACCTCAACTTGAGGCCATGTGTAAAAGAAGCATCTTTTATTTAACTTGAGATACTTTCATTTAGTACACAAAGAGGTGACTTTAGAATTTGAAATTTTAAAACTGTTTTTGTGTCTTTAAAATGACCTTTTCTTAGGCTGGAAGCAGGAAGATTATGTATTGGTTTTTGTCTTTTTGAGACAAGGCTTCATTATGCAGTTGAGGCTGGCCTTAAGCTCACTTTGTAGCCAGGCTGGCTTCAACTCAAGGACATCTTCCTGCCTCAGTCTCCTGAGTGCTGGATTACAGGTGTGCACCACCATCCCTGTACTGATTGCTCTGAACTGAAGGTGAGCTGGGGCCTCCCAGTGAGTTCAAAGCTAGTCTAAACTATACAGCAAGATCCTGTCCAAAAAATAAATAAAAATTACCTTTTCTTTAACTTGAAAATATTAGTTTACAGCTGAGGAGATAGCTCAGCAGTCTAAGCACCTGATCGGAAAGTACAAGGACCTGAGTTTGATACCTGGTACTACATGCCTTCTGGGCTCTAGGCATACCATGTGGCCACCAAGACTAGGCATGGTGGCACACACCTATAATCCCAGCACTGAGGAGGCTGAGATGGGAGGATCACTACAGGTCTGGGCTGCATAGCGAGACCCTGTACCAAATGAATGAATGAGTGATTAAAGAAATTTAAAAGGAAAATATCAGTTTAAAATCGTTACAACTCCTGTAACTAATTCAGTAGTAAATTTTTTATGGCTCAAGAGGTAGGGAAGAGATGCATAAAAGAAAGACCAGGTCAGCAGAGAAGTTTCTTGGGGGCTCAAAAAAGAAACAATTTAAGGGAGCCGGGCAGATGGCTCAGTAGAATAAGCACTTCCCTGGCAAGCACAAGGGCCTGAGTTCAATCCCTGGTTCCGCCAAAGAAAAACAAAAAACAAACAAAACAGAAAGAATTTGAACACTGAACAGAATATCTTAACAAATCAGAGGGAAACTTTAACATAAAGTAGCATCTCATAAAATCTGTTCTTTAATGATTATAATGTATAATGTGTGTACACATAAAATACCAATTGGTAAAGTAAGCCCATGCCCATCAAATAGTTAAGTTTATTTTAGTATATCATTATAGAAAGTGTTATTTGTGATAAAGATTGGTGATGCATATGATGGATGAATAGATTGATAGTAAATTTTAGTAATGTATTACTATGCATGTGTATATGTCTGGAGTATACAGGGACCTTTATGAACTATATGATAATAAAATTAGATTTGCCACATGGAAATCATTTTTTTCTCATAAAGATTTTGATATTTTAAATGGAAATTGAGCAGCATTGATAAATAAATTTATCATAAGGTCACTTGATAGATCTTGAAGTTGCACTAGATTAAGATACAATTTTGTAATAAAACATTAAGACCATATATCAGAAATAAATATACTGAATATGCAGCATTTGTAGTTCACATCATTGCAGATTTAACAGTTGATGGTTTGTTGCTATAGGATAGATAGATATTGATGTCATTAAAGTTTGAAAATGTATATGCTTTTTTTAGCTATTTGTTGACAGGAACCTGAGGTTTAAATATTTGCAGTTTTATTGGTGCCCTTGAATTCGCTGCAGTTCTGACAGTAACTCTTGCTAGTCCAGCTCAGTTTCTTTGAGTTTTTGACCCATATTTTTGTAGTACACAGGTTAATTCAAAATCTTCTTTCACTGTTAGCAGCTTAAAAAGCCAAACACTGTTTGTTTTTTGTTCTTTTCCATATCTTGCATTTGAGTTTCTGTGTGTGTTTGTGTGTGTCTCTTAAGTTCAAGTAGTAATGTTTACTTTGCTGCAACTTTAGGGTTCAGCTCCAGAAATTGATCCTTCATCTGATGGTTCAAATTTTGGATGGGAGACAAAAATCAAAGCATGGATGGACCGGTATGAAGAGGCAAACAATAACCAGTATAGTGAGGGAATTCAGAGGGAGGCACAAAGGATAGCTCTGAGATTAGGCAATGGAACTGACAAAAAGGATATGAATAAAGCAGAATTGAACATCAATAATTTACTCTTCAAACCTCCCGTAGAGGTAAATATATATCATTTGTCAAAAAATTATAAAACAAGACCCTTTTCAGTTTTAGCCATATAATCTCTAATATTTACTGTGATTTTTAGAGCCATATACAAAGGAATAAGAAAATTTTGAAATCTGCCAAAGACTTGCCTCCAGATGCACTTATCATTGAATACAGAGGGAAGTTTATGCTAAGAGAACAGTTTGAAGCAAATGGATATTTCTTTAAAAGGTATGTTAATATATTTTCCATAATTCAATGTTACATTTTGGGTATCTATATGCTGTGCATTTTTCCTTCCAGATATAATCATATCAGTCTGTGAAACTGTTGTGGTTGATTGGTGACTCATGATCACTTTTGAGCTATAATAACAACACAACAAAAACACATATATTCCTGAATCTTGCCTAGCTTGTTGAAAATCCTAAGAATCCACATCAAAGATAAAAAGCAATATAAGCTAGATATGTAAGATACCACTCAGGATGTCGTGAGGTCTTAAAGTGACCAGGATCATTTTCCAACCAGAATGTGAACCTGAGATGACCCCGGTGTTGCTAGGCAAAGTCTCTTCTTCTTTATTACACAGTCGTAGATTTGTCCCTGTGTTATTGCCATCATAGCAACTCCCACAGTATTGGTGTAGGAATAGTTTTGGAAGCCTATTTTGTGCTAGAGAAGTAATATGATCTTTGATAGCCATTGCTTCCCTAGAATCTAGAAGTATATTCCTATTTTTCAGGGGATAACATTGCCACCCTATGCCCTAAATTATTAAAAACATCTCGTTTCAAAACTTGAGTTTTGAAAGATACCTAAGATTCTTTCCCGTTTTATATAGCTGGTTTGATCTGAAACAGATATAAATCTAACAGTTTTAAATGTACCAAGAATGGGTGATAGCTTAGCAGTCTAAGCACCTGCCTGGCAAGCACAAGGACTTAGGCTCAATCCCTGGTACCACATGCCATGCTGGTCCCAGAATCCCAGGTGCATCGTGCGGCGAACAAAACCAGGCGTGGTGGTGTATACCTGTAATCCCAGCACTGGGGTGGCTGAGACAGGAGGATCATTGCAAGTCTGAGCTGCCTAGTGAGACCCTGTGCCAAATAAATAAAAGATTAAAAGTATAGAATATAAATCTTTCTATAAAAGCAATGGTCATTCTTTACCTTGCGCCAGGGGTGGTGGTGCACACCTATAATCCAGATACTTGGAAAGCTGAGGCAGGAGCATTGAGAGTTCAAGACCAGCCTCGACTATACAGTAAGATTCTGTCTCAAATTAATTGCCTTTGGCTTAGGTAAGATTATAATAGAGGAAAGCGGAAAGGTTGTTAGCATAAAATAACCAAAGGTAAGAGTAGGCTTTGTAGTCAGATTTGTGCTCTCCTTACTGAGAACCTTGCAGACATTTCTTAAACTCTTTTCTCAAGTATTTTAAAATTTTTCTTGGAAGGACAATAGATTGTTATATTAAAATATTAAAAGCCTGTAATTTTTTTCTTTTGTAGACCATATCCTTTTGTTTTATTCTATTCTAAATTTCATGGGCTAGAAATGTGTGTTGATGCAAGGACTTTTGGGAATGAGGCTCGATTCATCAGGCGCTCTTGTACACCCAATGCAGAGGTAAATTAACTGAACTTTTTTGTGGGAGGTGAGGGTTGAGTATGGGTAGAATCGGAGCATTAAGTACTGAGGCTAAGCCAGGCGTGGTGGCGCATGCCTGTAATCCCAGTACTCGGGAGGCTAAGGCAGGAGGATTGTTGTGAGTTCGAGACCAGCCTGAGCTACAAAGTGAGCTTAAGGCCAGCCTGAACTGCATAGTGAGACCCTGTCTTAAAAAGACAAAAAAAAAAAAAAAAAGTACTGAGGCTGAGGTAGGGGGATGGCTAGGTCAACGCCAACCTAGGCAGCTTAAAGACTTAATGAGATCTTTAACTTTTCCTTGGAAGATGAACAGGAGACTGTTACCCTAAAAATGTTAAAAGACTAAACGGCTCAAAATAAAAAATGAAAAAAAGGGTCTGGGGACATAATTCAGTTTGCAGGCTCTGGATTCCTAGTACCACTAAATAACTAAATAACTAAATAAATAATTACCAAGCCCTGGTAACTTTAAACACTTCAATTGCTTATGCAGTTTTATTTTGCTCACATGTTTCTTTTTTTTGTACGGTACCAGGGATCGAACTCCAGACCTTCAGCTTGCCAGGCAAGCAGTTATTCCACTGAGCTATCTCCCTGGCCTTGCTCATATATTTCTTTTTTGAAATTTTAGGTGATATTCTGTGAGGTCTTGAAAATTACACTTTGAAGAAATTATAATGTTCCTTGTAAGAGAGAATATTGAGGTTCTGTCCATACAGAAAGCTGTATTTATGGGTCAAATCTATAGTATAATATCACTAAGTTAGATGTAAAAGGTAAAGTAGATTTTATATGAGCTACTCTAATAGTTTTAATAGAATAGTTTTTTTATGTGGGCTATAAAATAACATTGGTTTGTTTTTATGTGCCTAAATAAACATTTTTAATTCTAGAATTATATTGTATTACAGCTAATAGTGTAATGTTTGGAGCCACATAGTACATCCATGTCTTCTTTTTCACTTCATTTGTAACCCTAACCATGCCTCATCTTTATCTGTAAAATGTAGTGTTGAGGACTTAACGAGTATCACATAAAGTATCTGAAATTATCATAGAAAAGTACTGTTGACTGTGTCACTATTGTGTTCCATGAGACCCAAGCTGCCAGCATTTATAACACTCCCAGTTTCATAGAAGCCTAAAGATAAAAAAATACACTTCTTAGAATTGATGAACTATGAATACAGTGTTTATATTTTGGATGCCACCAGGACTGTGAGGGGTTAGTAGGGGGGACAACAATATACACTTAATTTGAGCAACCTTCCCAGTAGACAACCACTGGTTGGTAGAGGTATTATGATTAATAGTAATTTTTCAAGTTGTGACTGTGACTTGTTTTTAAAGCTATCATACTTTGCCAAATTGCACAAAAACGTACTTCTAAAAAGTGATGTATAGAAATGTATATTTTTTTAACAGGTGAGGCATGAAATTGAAGAAGGAACCATACACCTTTATATTTATTCTATCCAGAGTATTC
This sequence comes from Ctenomys sociabilis, assembly GCA_004027165.1. Taxonomy (NCBI): domain Eukaryota; kingdom Metazoa; phylum Chordata; class Mammalia; order Rodentia; family Ctenomyidae; genus Ctenomys; species Ctenomys sociabilis. The sequence goes on along the minus strand of PVKA01021302.1, from coordinate 21,759 downwards.
CAAAGGGTACTGAAATTACTATTGCCTTTGATTTTGACTATGGCAACTGGTAAGTTCAAGTCGATAAATGAATCATCAATTGTTTCAAAGTAATTTCTTAATGTCCTTATATTAATTTAGATAATTTTCATTGCCTTAATAGCTTTTAAGTATGATGAAGCAGTTGAAAGTACTTGACAAGCCAGGTGTAGTAATACATACCTGTAATCAGACAGGAGTATCATTGTGAGTTTAAGGCTAGCCTGGGCTGCAAAGTGAACTCAAGGCCACCCGGAACTGCATAGTGAGACCCTGTCTCAAAAAAAAGTATTTGAAAGCAAGTACTTTTGTTATTTGTTTCCCTTATATCATTTTTGTTTGTATTTTAAGCTTTCACTTATTATAATGTAATCCTCATACTGTATGAGTAGTGGTCCTTATCTATAGCCACACAACACTGACTTGGTTGTGTGAGATTTTTTTCTTCAGTCTTGTATTTTAGGTGATAGAATTTTAGTTTTCTTGGGTAACTGATATAAATTATTATTATTATTATTATTTTTTTTTTCTGCAAAGCTTTATTCCAGAGGGGCTCAGTCCTTCTTGGCAGCTGCCTTCCTCATGGCGGCCACCACGTTGCTCAGCTCCTCACGCTTCCTCTTGGCACGGATGTGCGTCCCCACCCTTTTCTTGATGAACTTGAGAGCACGCTTGTCCTTGGAGACCTTGAGCAGCTCCATGGCGCGGCGCTCATAGGGGGCGAAGCCACACACCTCCCGGATCATGTCCCGCACAAACTTGGTGTGTTTGGTGAGACGTCCACGACGGCGGCTGTGCCTTGGTTTGCTCACATTCTTAGTCACCTTGTGGCCCTTATTGAGGCCCACGGCCATGGGATAGCGGAGGGCCATGGCTGGGGAAAGCGGCGAGCTACTCTTCTTCAATGGTCGCTGTGGCGGAAAGCTAAATTATTTTTCTTTTTCCCTCAAAATAAAAAATTTGGAGGCCGGGGAGGTGGCTCAGTGGAATAAGCGCTTCCCTGCCAAGCGCAAAGGCCTGAGTTCAATCCCTGGTTCCATCAAAAAAAAAGAAAAAAGAAAAGAAATTATACCATATTTTCTTTGTAATGTGTAACTTGAAAGAATCTGTTAGAAATCCCTGGCAAGAAACATTGAAAAATATTTTTCTGAAACACTGGCATTGAAACAAGGCTTAGTTTAGAATATGAAAACTTTTTTATTTCTGGGTTAGACAGGCTGTTGCTATGTAGCCTGGGCTGGCCTCAAACTCCTGCCTCAGCCTTCTGAGCACTGGGATTACCAGAGTGTACCACTACACGTGGCAAAAACTTCTTAACTGTAACAGGCTTTAGTCTCCATATAACATAGGAATAGTGTAACTAGTACTGTGAAGATAAGTGCTGGTTATTTTGCAAGCTTCATTTGAGAAAGAGAATAAATATTTAGATACAAGAGGAAATGCCTTTTAAGGATATCTCTTTAAAAACAACTTGGTTAGTAGATCATTCCTTAAAGTATAATACAGATTTAAGTCAAATTTTAGGTCAATTATATAATACTCTATGACCTCAGAAGTAATGATGGTTTCTGCCTTAATGGTGGTTTGTGTAAGCTGCCCTATCATTTTACTTTATTTTTTATTTTATTTTTTTAAATTCCTTTATTTATTACAGTGTCTCGCTTACACATCACGGATTCTTTTTTTGCGGGGGTGGGGTGTGAGCTCAGCCGGCCCTGCGGGGAGGGGCTGGCATGGCATGTGGTGCTGGGGCTCGAACCGCGGTCCCTGGGAGGCGCTCTAGACCGCTGAGCTATCTTGCCAGCCCTATCATTTTACTTTAAGAGTTAAAGTTTTAAAAAAAAAAGGGAGCCCAGAAGATGGCTCAGTGGAATAAGCGCTTCCCTGGAAAGTGCAAGGGCGTGAGTTTGATCCCCGGTTCCACAAAAAAAAAAAAAAAAAAAAGTTAAAAAAAAAAGTTTTGACTTCCCCACACCTTTCAGTAACTCACATTGTTAGCTATCCCAAGATTCAGTCTGTGCCCCGAAACTAACATCTACTTATAGTACTATTTTTATGAGAAAATACATTTCTTTTGTTATAATTACTAGAAATGCCTGAAAAGTTAAGGATTACTTATAATCACTAACTACACATAATTTTGTAGAGTTGCAGCCTAAAATGGATTAGAAATTTCTGCTTTGTTTCGTATTTTGAAGTAATATTTATCTGATTATCATTCCAGTAAGTACAAGGTGGATTGTGCATGCCTCAAGGAAAATCCAGAGTGTCCTGTTCTGAAACGTAGTTCTGAATCCACGGAAAACATCAATAGTGGTTATGAGACTAGAAGGAAAAAGGGAAGAAAAGACAAAGATATTTCAAAGGAAAAAGATACACAAAATCAGAATATGACTTTGGATTCTGAAGGAACCACCAACAAAATAAAGAGCTCAGAAACAAAACAAAGAAAGCTTTCTCCACTGAGATTATCAGTATCAAATAATCAGGTATGGAACTCTGCTGATTCTGAATGTAAGTGAATTAAAAGAAAATAATTTGTCATATTTTACCTTTTTTATTTCATGGAAAACTGTTTCACAATTTTTTAAGTACCTTTTCTTATTTTATGAAGTACTTCTAGGTATAAATAGAAGTTTTGCTGTAGCAAGTGCATTTGTTGTATTAACTAAGAAAGCCTTGCAAAATTGAAGATGAGACTTTCCTTCATAAGTGGTTTATTTATTTATTGGTGTATTTATTTATTTAAGCATGAATCCAGTACTGGAGATTGAACCTAGGACTTCACATTAGGTTATATTCCCAGTCCTTTGTACATTTTGAAATAGGGCATCACTAAGTTATTCAGGTTGGTCATGAGATTGTGATTTTCCTGCCTTAGCCTCCCAGACTGCTAGGATATATAGATGTGCACAACTTTTCCCAGCTATGAAAGTTTTATTTAATGTTTGAAGTCATGCGTTTACCTTTACTGAAAAATTTAGACAAAAATAACCTTACCAGTGCTATAAGAGAGCTATAACCTATAGCAAATAGCACTTTTAGAAAAAAACTAACGTATGAGATAATTTGGGGGGGGGTAGGTAGTTTGAGAGCTAGAAATATAGTTCAGCAGTTGAGCACTTGCTGACATGCAGGAACTTCTGGGGTTTCATGCCTAATATGGCAAAAAAAAAAAAAAAAATGAAGGGAACCAGATGCATAATTCCATCTACTGAAGAGGCTGAGGTAGGAGGATTTCAAGTTCAAAGCTACCCGGGCAATTTTGTAAGACCCTTTCTCAAAGTTTTTTTGAGAAGGCAGTTTTTGCTCATTATATAAATGCTTTATCTTGGAATGGTTTCACTTAACACGTTTATTGAGTACTTTATATTTGCAGGTTTTATAAAAAAATCTTTGTTTCAGAAAAAGTATAAATAAAGGCCATAGTATTATATTTGACATGACTGTCTATTGATAAGGATTTTATTAACCATTTAAATTTTAGTTTTAGAAAAATTATTTGATTACATGATTTCAAAGTTTCTTAAATTAAGAAGCCCATCTTAATATTTATGTTGAATTAGTGATTTTTGTCATGTAGCTTTTTGCTTGTTTGCTTTTGCTGGATTACACCCATGGCCTTTATACTGAGCTACATACTACCCTTGTGTTTACTCTGAGGCAGGGTCTTGGTAAGTCACTAAGTTGCTCTGTCAGGCCTTGAACTTGCCACCCTTCCACCTCAGCCTCCAAGTGCTGAGATTGCAGGCATATGCTGTCAAGCCCCCCTGGTTGCATCCTGAAGACTTTTAAACAGTTTGATGTGCCTAGTTTATAACAATGTAGTAGTTTCCATAAAGAAGATATTTCTATTTTGCAGGAACCAGATTTTATTGATGACATAGAAGAAAAAACTCCTATTAGCAATGAAGTAGAAATGGAATCAGAGGAGCAGATTGCAGAAAGAAAAAGGAAGATGGTAAGTGGGGAAGCCAATAGTTGCTTTATGCTCAGTTGGACTGAGGGCAGCTAGTGTGTCATGGAGTATATTTTTATTTGGCTTTATCGTTCATTACCATTTAAGTAAATTCCACTGATCTTTTTGTATTTTACTGGTATTCACTAGACATTTCAGAATGTATGACATTTTAGAAGCAATTTTATTAACAATTTTGAAGTTGGAAACTGTTAATAAATGTTAATACCACCACAATTACTGTTGATAATGTCTCTCATTAGCTGAATGTGCCCTTTTTTCTTCAAGATTTGATGTAAAATGAAAACAACTTTAAGCCTTATTATAGCATCAAATAAGTGGCTTACGTAAAGCCAAAACAAAGAGTACTACTGGTTGATAGCTACTATTTCTGTATTCTTATACTGTTTTCATAAAGCATAAGATTTTTCATTAAGTTTAAGCAAGTCATGATAGCACACACTTGTAATCCTAGTGTTTGGGAAGCTGACTCAGGAGTGCCACTGTGACACTGCATAGTGAGGCTGTCTCTCAAAAAAAAAAAAAAGTTTAAAACTTACAGCTCTCATATTACCTGTCAGTATAAAAATAGGATGAGAAACTTCCTCAAAAAACAAGGCAATTAGCATTCTCAGTGTAGTATCAAGACCAGTCACATCTACTTTGTTGATGTGAAGGTGATCTTACAGACTGACAGCCTATGACAGGTTCTCATTGTCATTAGTTAACACAGTCCTTAGCCTCCTGTCCTAGAGGTTTCCATGCTGCACTGCATGGATGGCCACATGGCATCTTTTCAGTTGGTTCTGGGCAGGCATCTCAGCATGAGTCTGTTTTGTACTGTGATGGTTGTCCTTCCAGTATCACATGGTGTCCACAGCTCTGCCAGAGCCTGGGGGCCACTACTACTCTGTTGAGATAAGGCAGTTAGAGATGGAAGAGAAGAAAAGCAAATGCTGCTGAAAACTGGAGAATTTGGAGGTTGATAATATTAAAGAATTCGTGTATCCAAAAGAATGTTAAATTTTTTTCAAGATTGAATTACTTGCAAATTATCTGCTGCCTTTGTGTTTTTTTTTTTTTTACTATTGCCTGGCTCCTTCCCTAAGTGTTTTCTTATACTGTATTTCTTGTGTAGGAACTTCTGAACAATCAGTAGAGTTGCTATGCTTTGTAGGATCTCTCCTTCACAGTTAGCTGTATTAACTATCGCACTTTAAAATCAATTACAATTTTAAGAAGACTTGTTCTGTGTTCACATTAAAATTGTGTTCTATTAAAAATTCTTATGACCATGGAGCTACTTTTAAATTATTAATCTATCATCCTGAGACAGACAGTGGCACCTAGAAAATCCTTATCTTCTGATGGAAAAAAAACAGATGCCATTTGTTTTACTGGTGTTAAACTTGGAAGGAAAAAAAATGTATTTTTCTATGCTTACTGGAATCCACACTTGGCTCTGATTGTATTAATATAAAATACTTAAATGTTTTTATACTCATTTAGCATATTTATCCTAGTATCTGCTACTAACATGGCTGTGAAACTGGGAATTTCATTCATGGTAATAAAAAGCAGATAATTTAAATTTTTTTTTTTTTTTTTGTATTTTAGGAAAGGTTCTGCAGAGCATTCAGGGTCTCACTACTAGAACGGACTCATAGTGATCTGCCAGTTTACAGCCTCCCAAGAGCTAGACATACCACCACACCCAGTATCAATTGCCCTCTCAGCGCACCCCAGGGGCAGGGCCAACACTGGGGAATGAACCCCCAGCCCCTGTGCCTGCTTGCAGGCACTTTAATCCACTGAACTATTTGACTGGGCATTTTGTATTTTGAAAGGATAGGAAACAAGACTTTTAAAATGTTTCTTTGGCTTCTTGATCCAGAGCCCTTAAAGTTACTGCACTGTTTCTGACTGGTGTATTTGCTTTGATATTTATAGAATTTTTGGAGGCAATTAAGCTGAATGCAGAAGCACACATCTTGGGATTCCAAGCAATTAGTATTTTTTTCTCCCTCAGATATCAATAGTTGGTTTTTAAAATGAATCTTTTGTGTTTCTAATTCTTGCCATTATTTTGTTTGTCTTTGAGACAGGGTCTAACTATGTTGTTCTGTTTGGCCCTGAATTCACAGCAGTCCTGCCTGCCTGACCTCCTGAGTACTGGGATTACAGGTGTAGACCCTCACACCTGGCACAGTTTGCTTTTGGGAAAGTTGTTGAACTAGTTTTTCTCCTATTACAAGCAGATTTCTAAACTATTAAGGGTAATAGTGATACAGGCAATCATGTATATTTTCTAGATTTAGATAAGGAGTCAGGAATACCTCTTTCCCATATAAACTCCCCATAATCTCCAAATTCTAATGTATATCAGCCATGCTTTGCAGTATAAATAAGGGATAACTTTGCCACTTTACCACTGAGGTAAAGTAAGGTAAATGAAGTTTCCTTACAGTCCAGGAAGTCTTGCCCAAGACTAGACAGGATTTTCCACAAGTCTCAGTCTTTATCCTTCACACCAAGAAGCGTTGCTTAGAAATCTGTACTGACATGTTATACAAAAACACACTCTTTGGAAAGTTTAGTAAACAGTATACTCAGTTCTCAGCCTATGAGACTTCTGTATATTAGCTCCTCATTGTTCAGACTGGACACCTGGCTACCAGAGTTCAGAGGAGAGGTTTCACTTGCTCACAGTTGCAGTCCCTGACCTGCTGGCCCTGCGGAGGGGCAGCATGCAGAAGGGCCTGGCACCTGGAAGCAGAGTGAGAAGAGTCCCAGATGTAGACTCTCAGTCAGGTTGGTTGGTCAACCACTACACCATTTGTGTATCATAACTCTTGAGATTTGCTGTTGTTTAGGAAATCAGCATTTCCTAAAGTTGTATACCTTTGACAGTGTGTGGGATTTCTATCTAGTGGTTGACACATTCCAGGAAAACATTATTCCAAATCTATGTTGCTATTTTGTGCCTTTAAGAAGTGACTTGTGGGCCAGGGAGATGGCTCACTGGAATAAGCACTTCCCTGGCAAGCGCAACGGCCTGAGTTCAATCCCCGGGTCCTCAAAAAAAAAGTGACTTGTTTTAGAATTCACTGTCAAAGATGCAGAGTGCTCCTGCCCTTGGTGCCAGGGGTGAACCCTAAGACCCTCACAAAAGCTGCAGCTCTAGCCCTTTAGAACTTACGGGCTGGGCCAAGACTCCTGATTCACATGCTTTGAATGAGACTTAATACAGGACACAGAGCTTTACAAGGCTGGCCTACCATGGCTGCCCATAGTCAGATGGAGAAAGTGCAAAAGATCTGCCTGCACGCTGAAAATCTGAAGGATCCAGCTAGTGGCCTGGTGCCCACGCAGTGTCCCATCCGCGTGCTTCTGTATCAGGGGGCAGAAGGATCTGCAGGAAGACTGTGGGGCCCACACCAGGAGGCTGCAGGGTCTGCGCTAACTTAAGAGCCTGCTGCTGAGAAGGCCATGCAGAAACTGAAACCCAGGAGACACAGCCCAAGGCCAGGGCCAAGACAGGTTCCTCCAAGGAGCTCAGCCAGAGCTTCTGTGAGGAAAATCAGACACAACAAAGCTCTTCCAAGGAAAATCAGCCGAAATCCTTCCCTATTGTTCTTTTTATCACCTTAAAGTGGCTCTTTCATGCTCAGAGCTATGTTGACTGAGTTCTGCTGGTTGTCCGTACTCAAGTTGACAGTTAATCATCATAGACAGGGGTCTCACTAAGTTGCACAGGTTGGGCTTGAATTTATGATATTCTTGCCTCAGCTTCCTGGAGGGCTTGGATTACAGGAGTGATCTATGCATGACTATAGTTTTAATAGTAGTAAAATATGAAAAAGGATACATTTGTTGCAGAAATCAGGACAGAACTGTAATGGAATCATTGAACTCTGTGTTCTCCGTTTTGTATCCTTCAATTGATGCTGATGCTTGATTAGGAATTCTTTTTTTTTTTCAGAACCAGAGATTGAACTCAGGCCCTTGCGCTTGCCAGATAAGCACTTATTCTACTGAGCCATCTCCCTGGCCCCTTGATTAGGAATTATAAAGATCCGGAATTCCTAACACAGTACAAGGGACTAGTTTATTTTTATAGGCATTCTGTGCAAATGAGGTTATTCTGCTTTAACTACTGTGCAGTAGATTTAAAGATGTCCCAACCCCCTTCAGTGCTTCCAGTTCTGTCTTCACATAGCAATGACTCCTAGCTTATGTAACACACCATGGTTCTCACTCAAGTGGAGTGCTGTCTGCACAGTCACCAGAGTGCTGGGCGGGAGCGCAGGCAAGGCAGGCTGGGTGTGCCCATGACGGCAACGGACACAGATCCCACACATGCCATTCATGCAGCTTTCTACAGCTTGTGTTAGTAACCAAGCATTTTATAACCCTTAAGATTCACCATCAATCTGTTTCTGCTGTTGGAAAGGGTAAGGGAAGTTTAAGGAGTCCTGCTAATTTCTGTACTATTAAGACCATGGAGTAGGGTAACCTTTCTTTATGATGTGTTTTCTGTTATTCATATTTTCAGACCACAGACACTTAACATGAGGAAAATAAAACTGCAGGTGGAGGGAGACTGCTGCTGGCTGAGGTGAGGCCTGTGCCCTGGCTCAGCCTGCTGAAGCCTCAGAGGGTGCAGCCTCTGAGGAAACAGTGCCTGTTTCCTACTTGACAGTGCACAGAAGAGCAGTTCCAGGACCCCAGATACCTTTCTTCCTCTTCTACACCCAAATTTCCCTGTAAAGCTCTCTAATAGCATCCACACATTCAGAGGCTTCTTTTTAGCACATTAAATTATCAGCCACATTTTTGAAGCTAAATTACAATATACTTGGCAAAGTATATTTTTTTCAGTTGCTATATTATATAACACACTAATTCATATTCTCTGTTATATAACCTTGAACTACATCATGCTGGTTTCCATCTTTTGGAACTTAGACAACAATTATTTGTGTCTGTTTCAAAACTTGAAAATACAAGTTTTTACTACCATGTCTTTTTTCTTTTAAGTACACAGCTGGAATAAAGATTCTCAATATCCATACCTCAGCAAATGGTATTATGAAGCATCTTGTTCTTCACCTTATAGGAAATTGTAGTACTCTGTATTTGCTGTTAGGAAACCATAACTGAAAAAGGACATTGTAATAATGCACAGTGAGTCACAAAGAAGACCTACATACTTTAGTGTAACATCAACACTCCTGCATGGACAACTGTAAGACATTGCACAGGTATCTTTTTCCATATCTGGGTCTGTCACCTTCCCAGATGACACATGATAAAGGACTTGGGCTTATAATGAGTCAGCAGTGAGTATGGAAGCCACATTGTAGCCCTATGGGTGCTCTAAACTGCATCAAGTTGTCTGCAGTTACCTTGGTTCTTAAATACTATTATCTAGTTATATGTGAAATGTTAGGCTATTGATGAACATAAAAGTTGAATTATATGAACCTTAAGGAATTTCAAAGTTGGTTAAGTGTGCAAATAATTGTAACCCATGTAGAAAACCAGGGTATGGCTGCACATGGTAGTGGACACCAGCAATCAGGAGGTTGAGTTGGGAGGATCACCACAAATTTGAGGCCAGCCTTAGCCTGAACCATCGTTAAGGCCCTAGCGCAAAAATACCACCACCAAGAAAAATAAAACTAGGCATATTAATATTTCCAAGCTAGGATAAAACTGCCATGAAATCTGTTTGGAGCCCCCAACTTTGTTTCTGCACAACTAGAGCTATAGTGATACAGGAAGACTTGCCCTCCATTATGCTTTAGTAGGATGGCAGGTATGTGCTTATGACCTGGAAAGCAGTGCCCCTGGGGAGTCACTTGGTGCCATGTGTATCACCTAAGACTCCACCTTTGACAGTCACTTCTGATACAGGGACTTAGGTTACAGCATGGGACTACTTTTCTTTTTAAAATCCTGACCATCTCATTGAGAACTATCTCTAAATGATGAATTTTGCATTAACTGGCAATTGTACTATTTACAGGGGAGTCCTATTTTTACTTGAATGAGTTTGGGTCTTTTAATAACTTATCTGAACTTTATACTCTCATGCAAAACAAGGAAAGTTGTCAGAAAATTTCCTGGCATAAATTCCTAAGTGTTTTAGAAAAATCCAGGGTAATCTCTTTATACAAATGATTCATTGTAAGGCAAGTTTTTCCTGGGAAAATAAAATTTTAAAATGTTTTTGAGGTGGCCACAGTAACTAACCTCTTCAACATTATTCCATAGGTGAAGCATATTGTTATTCTTGGGATTTCTGAATTTAGTGTTACAAAAGCCCCATTACCCAGTCATAGTTTTTATTGAAAGCTGCATGATAGAAAAGGGTCAGGTCAGTGATTTAGAAGACCAGGGCCAAGAAATGTCTAAGAATTCAACTTTAAAGTGTCCAGTTTCAGCGTCTTGAAAGAGCATCTTTTGGATGTGCTGCTTTTGAAGTGTTTGATGACCCTTCCTAGACCAGAGCGACTGCAGAAGTAGACTTATAAACATGTAATCTGACTTCGCTGGACCTTTGTGTCCTTGTCTGTAAAATAACGGTGAGGATAATACACTTTGTGTCACATTGGCAGGATGGTAGTTTGCTATAATAAGTTAGATGCTGATATCCTATTTTATTCCTTTGAGTGTGACAAAAATATAGGAAAGCATAAGCAACCAGTCATTTGCAAAGCATAGGCATCTTAGTGCTTGAGCCTTGGCTGCTGGAGAAGAGAGATATTGACGAGACCGTGCATGGCAGCCAGACTGGGAGTTTCTGGTATTTTTTCCCCATGGAGATGACAATGGAGGAAAGACAAGTAAATCTGATCCTCCCCAGTTCTTTTCATTTGTGCACCGGATAGGGTAGATGCACTTGGTGTTCTGTTAAGACACTGTGAGCATTCACCAGGTTGCTGTGTCTGGCTGAGGCTCTGGGTCTTGCTCTTGCTCCTGGAGGGGACCCATTCTGTTCCCTAAAGGCTGTTCTAAAGTGTCAACGTGAGAAAAGGAGAGAAGGTAGAGGCTTACCCTAAAGATGAGGGGCCATGCGGGGTTGAGAAGGAAAAGTCAACTTGTGGGACACCATTTTCAAAAGTACTGTCTAAAAAAGCTCATTAGACATATTGTTTGAATTTAATGACAATCTAGTGATGTGTAAATATTATTACCCTATCTTAACATCTCAGAAAGGTTAACCTGCTTAGGGTCACAGAGAATCTGGTAAAGTCATGACTTGAACCCAAGATTTCACCCCCCGACAACCATCCCAATACAATGTACCAATAATCTGTTGCCTCCTCCATTACCTTAGGAATTCTTAATTTTAATTTTTATTTTTTAGAAATTCTTATTTTTTTTTTGGTAGAACCGGGGATTGAACTCAGGCCCTTATACTTGCCAGGGGAGCGCTTATTGCACTGAGCCATCTCCCTGGCCCCGAAATTCTTGATTTTTAGTAAAAGATTGGCTTCTGTATTAAGGTATTTTTGAATTTGGTAAAATAAGGTAGATACTGAGGCCTTTAAAAAATAGCCAAGCTTTCCTTTCATGAAATAGATTTGTAATAACAGGCTATACAGAATCTTTCTTTTACCAGCAACAGACTTTGTTAATAATATCATAGCAATTCTTTTTCAAATTTGAATTTTTACTTCAAAGCAATGATATTACGCCACTTAAAACTTAACTTTTGTAGACAAGAGAAGAAAGAAAAATGGAAGCAATTTTACAGGCTTTTGCCAGACTTGAAAAGAGAGAGAAGAGAAGAGAACAAGCATTGGAAAGGATCAGCACAGCCAAGACAGAAGTTAAAGCTGACTGTAAAGATGCACCAATTGCCAGTGATGCTGAGGTGAATCAGGTAATCCTATTCAAGTCTATTTTCATTTTCCTAATGAAATGAACTTTCAAATAAAATTTCCACACACAATTTATAGTTATATCTAAAAAAAATTCAAATTATGGCTATTAGACTTTCACAGCATTTTCAAATCCTATGGAAGATTTAGATTTAAAGCATGGAACTACATTGGGATTTTTGTGGCAAGTGGGAAAATGTTTCGTTATGCTAATTCATCATCAGAACCTGTACATTTGGAAAGCTTTTGAAGTAGCTATCAAATTTCAACCTACATAACGTTCCATTGTGTTGTCCTTTAAATTAGGAACAAGCAAAAGAAGAAACTGCTAATAAGCCAACCCCTGCCAAAGTCAATAGAACCAAACAGAGAAAAAGCTTTTCTCGAAGTAGGACTCACATTGGACAGCAGCGCCGGAGACACAGAACAGTCAGCATGTGTTCTGATATTCAGCCGTCATCTCCTGACATAGAGGTTACATCACAACAAAATGATGTTGAAAATACTGTGCTGGTAATAGAGCCAGAGACTGAAACTGCGGTAGCAGAAATAATCACTGAAACTGAAGTTCCAGCACTTAATAAATGTCCTACGAAGTACCCCAAAACAAAGAAGGTATGATTCATAGGGAATGGAAGAACTTTTTTCAACAAGTGTCTTATATCAGTTAATTTTAAAAATTCAGTTTGTCACATTTTTTAAACTAAACGGGGCATCATTTTTGTAATGGCAGGTTTAAAAAAAATCCCAAAACTGTTAAGTCACGTTATGGTAAAGATAAGTATACTAAGACTTCATGCTGCAGTTCATCATTTCTTTATTTATTTATTATTTATTATTATTTTGTGTGTGTGTATGTGTGTAACTCAGGCCCTTGCACTTGCCAGGGAAGCACTTATTCCACTGAGCCATCTCCTTGGCTCCCATCATTTCTTTAATTGCATTGTTTTGTGTTTTTGTGCCAGGAATTGAACTCAGGAGTTTGTGTTTGCCAGGCAGGCACTGTGATCTGCCCAGCTTTGATTTCTTTAAGTGTTCCCATTCTCTGTACAAACACCATGCCACATTCCTCAGAACTGTTTTCCTGTGCACTGCCACTCCTCTTCCTTTCAGTGGTGTTTGGAGCTGCACATAGGCCCAGGAGTGTCTGGGCAAGTGTTCCTGCAGACATTTCTCTTTTATCATTTGTATTTCATAATTCCTACCATGTTAGATAGATAAGAACCAAATGTGAAGAAATTGCTGATTTTAATAGAGCGTACTAAAAAATGTATTTCTATGTGGACATTTTTGATCAGGTTACTAACAAAAATCCTTGGAAACCTATCAGATTTAATGAGGCTTTTTTTTTTTTTTTTTTGGTGGAACCAGGGATTGAACTCAGACAGCCCCTGCACTTGCCAGGCAAGCAGTTATTCTACTGAGCTATATCTCCCAGCCCCTAATGGAGCATTTTTTGGGAAGTTTACTGAGTTAAAACAACTTGGGCTTTTCCGCTCAGAAATAGGATACCCTATATGAAGTTGCTTTTTTCTTCCTCTAACACAGCATGCTGATTAGACCAGAGATACCGTAACCCTAAGGTTCCTAAGGAGGGACTGGGTCATAAATAGATCCTTCCCTAACATTTTTATAACAAAGTACTTTGAAACTTCATTTATTTTGTTTGTCCTTACCCAATTCAATAGTTTATACGCAGATCACTAAAATAATGCAGTATATATATTTAAATGGTAGAAATTAAATAATTTGCCTGAGAGCCATGAGTTTATAGAGAGACCTAACCAGTTGTGCCTAATTTATAATTAGTACTGCCCCCTGTGTATGTTTTTTTCTTTTTGTGCAGCATGTGGTGCCAGGGATCGAACCACACCTGCATTTGCCTAAGCTTGCCTAAGCAGGCACTTTAGTCCATTGAGCTATCTTCAACAGCTCCTGTGTATGTTAAGCAAGCCAGTACTTGCCTTTAACGTTTTGACTCAGCTTGAAGAGACAAAATAATTTCAACTTTTGTGATAAGAAAAAACTCATGTTTAAAGGCATGAAACTGCTTCTGTTATAAATATGACTTAAACCTGCATTTAATTATTAAATGATGAGATGATTCCACTGTGCCTAGACACCCTTCCCCCAAGCAGGACTTGTAGGCTCTTACATCCTGTCCTCTTTTCCTGCAGGTTTTGCTTATGGTATTATTTTAAACAACATAATATTTCTCAGTACTCATAGTAGGCCAGCTTACTGGGATTCTTTCTAACCATAGCACTTATTCTGGAACAGAGACTATTCTAAGAGCTGTGCTTAGGGTTTAACTTTACACAGGGCTCATGCTGGGCAAATGTTCTTAACACTGAGCTTCATCTAGCCCTGTTGAATTTTTTCATAACATTACTTGTAGAGCTAGGTTCCATTATAATCCTTTTAATTATAATCTCTTAAAACTGAGATTCAGAAAAGTTATGTAATGTCCTCATGTTCAACGTATAAGTGGCAAAGCCAGGATCTACTCCAGTTTTGGTTACAGATTCTATGTGCTTTACCCCTACATAGTGCTTGTCCTCCAAAGTGCACACACATCAGAAAAGATTCATAAAATGTTTAATCTGCTTATCAGAAAACAGGTTTGGTGAACTATTTTACTTTGTTAATGTGCCTATTTCTCTACATCATGTGTATATGTCTGAGAATAGACAAATACACATATACTTTTTCTACAATTTACATTTCCCATGAAATTAAAAGGATCTTACTTGATTACTAAGCATATGAATTGCAAGGCAAAGGGAAAACATTTTTTTTAAATTAGTTCTTTGTAATTGAGTAATCATCCTTTACAATCACATATATTCGTATTGCTAGATTGGTTTAAAGATTGAATCATGCATGTTGCAGATTAAGGATAAACAAAATTAAAAAGACTGAATTTTTAAAGCATAGCTTTGAGTATTTTAAACCTCTTCAATCAAGAATTGTCAGTGCTGACAGTTTTGTGTTTAGTTCATGGACAGGATTTGTATTGACTCATCTCTCAGAGACTGAGAGGCACTTTGGATCCAAAAACACTGCTAAAGTCAGATTTTTTTCTAGTTCACCAATTTATATGTATAAAACAGCAACAAACCTAAATTTAGTGTCTGTAACATTTATAACTTTATTAGGATGTTCTGTACGAGAATGTACAGTGATACACACAGTGACGTGGTCTTTTCTCTAGCACCTGGTCAGTGAATGGTTAAGTGAGAAGAACGAGAAGACAGGGAAACCTTCAGACAGCCTTTCGGACAGGCCCCTGCGCATAACTACAGACCCAGAAGTGCTGGCCACGCAGTTGAACTCTCTGCCGGGCCTCACCTACAGCCCCCACGCATACGCCACTCCCAAGCATTACATTAGGTTTACTTCGCCCTTCCTTTCCGAAAAAAGGAGAAGGAAAGAACCTACCGACAACGCTTCTGGCTCATGTAAAAAGGTAAATGTTTCTTTGTATGGTAAGAATCTGGGATGAGCCTAATGGCAGTCCCATTCTTTGCTATTACTTGTAAAGAGATGATTCTGAAATCAGCTCTACATTTAAGATAATGAGCAGCTAAATTATTACTATTCATTTACTTTTCTTTCTTATTCAGCGATGGTTGAAACAGGCTCTGGAAGAAGAAAATTCAGCAATTTTGCATAGATTCAACTCACCCTGTCAAGAAAGATCCAGAAGTCCTACAGTCAATGGTGAAAATAAAAGCCCACTACTATTAAATGATGGCTGTTCCCTTCCAGGTAGGAGTTATGTTCAGGGCTCCTCTAGCCTGAGCAGTGTGGCAGGACACAGTTCTGTATCGGCATAGTCTAATTTATGCCGTCAGCTTCACAGGAAGAGCACACTGCTAGACACATTTTGCCATTTCTGTTCTCCAGACCCTGTCTCCAAGACAAGACATGGAACCCTTAATTTGTGATTCAGTATACTTTGGGGATTATGGTTGAATTTTTAAGGCCTAGTTTTGACTTTTGGGGTGGCTGTTTTCAGATTCAGCAGTTCTTTTAGATAAATCATTCACAGTAAGGTTAGTACTGTGCTGCAGTCACTTGTAAGATGTCCTCGAAACCTCTAGGCCTTGCAGCTCTTCAGGCAAGGTAGCCCTTGTTAATAAAAGATGGACAGAGAAATGGTTTTGTGTTAGTTCTACTTTTAAAAATTATATTTAAAAATGTAGTTTTGGGGTGAAAGTAATCATAGTTACTATATAGTATTATCTTTCAGAACATCACATTTCCAAAATGCTACAGATTATAGCAAATACCAACAGTATAATTTCTTATAGATTATTATTTTGTCAACAGATTTAACAACACCACTAAAAAAAAGAAGACTGTACCAATTGCTAGATTCTGTTTACTCAGAAACCTCCACACCTACTCCCTCACCGTACGCCACGCCAACTCACGCAGACGTTACTCCTACAGACCCATCATTTGCCACTCCTCCACGGGTAAAGTCAGACGATGAAACCTGTAGAAACGGTTACAAACCCATATATTCACCAGTCACCCCCGTAACCCCGGGCACACCAGGAAACACCATGCACTTTGAGGTGAGAAATTTGAATGAGAAAAATGTTTTCCATCCACATAGATGGGGAATTAATGTGTTAAGAAATGAAATGAAAGGGAAACTGGATGCACACACTTAGTGAATCTAGACTTTTTAAATATTTTTTAATTGTAGTAGTGACCATGTGTGTACCAAATGGACGTGTCTTATTTGGCATCTTTTGGTTCATGAGCGATGGTTGGGCATTCATGCCACTGTGTGTGAGATGAGTTTCCCTGCTCAAACATCATTAGAACATCAATACTTTATCTGTTTGGTGTGGTAGAAAAATAATCTTATTTGGGGAATGGAAAGAAAATAGGAAACAGCCTAAAGCCAAAATGTGTGTAGTGGTTTTTCAAGTTAATTTCAAAAATTTCATAGATTTTTATTATGTATTTTAATTTTAAATTTTGATTATTCCTTTTATGTAGAATATTTCTTCCCCAGAAAGTTCTCCAGAAATAAAGAGACGCACTTACAGTCAAGAGGTAAGGAGCTGATTTAAAAAAATAATAATAAACCGATTTTTCCCCAGTATCAGTATTTTGCTTAAATTAGGTTTTAAAATCAACAGTCTCAAGATGTCATTGTATGTGTGTATGTGTGTCTTCAATTCTGTAAACAGGGATATGACAGATCATCAACCCTGTTAACATTGGGGCCTTTCAGAAATTCCAGCCTAACAGAGCTGGGCCTACAAGAAATAAAGACTGTTGGTTACGCTAGCCCACGGGGCAGGGCTGAGGCCGTGAGGCCAGGCCTCGGTGAGAAGGAGCCTACATCGGATCTCCACCTGGGCTTGGACGCAGGGGAGCCAAATGCCTTGCTGAAAACCATGGAGGCGCCTGTTCACGACAGGCCCGAGCCCTCCGGCCCACTGGACTCCACCCAGCCAGGACGGGGCGCACTGTACTCGTCCTGGGTGAAGAGTCCGGACAGAAGTGGTGTGAGCTTCTCCATGAATTCCAACCTCAGGGACCTGACACCCTCGCACCAGTTGGAGGTTGGTGGAGGCTTCCGAGTAAGTGAGTCAAAGTGCCTGATGCAGGAGGACGCGAGAGCCGTATTCATGGACACTGCTGTGTTCTGTTCCTCTGAAGATGGGCTTGTCTCTGGCTTTGGACGGACCGGTCATGACAGTTTGGTTGATGGGAATTGTACACCTCAGAATCCACCACAGAAGAAAAAGGTTACAAATTTAACAATTTATAGTACTGTTTTTTTTTTTTTTTTTTTTTCTTTATACTCGGTTTGAGGGTTAATTCATAGTTAGAAAATGTATTATGTGAAGGCATTAAATTCAGGATAAAGTTTTATGTGCACATTTTTAAAGCCTCTGGTATTTAATTTAAAAATAGAAGCAAAACATTCTAGTAATAGACCTTGTAGGGCATATGGTTTCAGAGACAGAAACCTCAAGATTTATTTTGCCAAATGAGTAACTTAAAAATAATCACCCAATGAGGTGATTACAGTCTTCTATCCCAAAGTTAATGGAAAAGGCTGCTTTGCAGAGGATGAGTGTCCCTCAGCATCCTGTGCCGGTCTCCTTAGCTCTTGGCGGGCAGCAGAATACGTGGGCCAGCAAAATGCAGCACAGGGTGAGCAGGAGTCCCCGCAGAGACAGTAATTAAGGTGCCGAACTGCAGAGGGAGGAGCGGAGGATGCAGCACTTTCTTATTTGTTAATAGGCTGATTGCTTTATAAGTCAAAGAATTGTAGTGATGTGTGCTTTTAATTTTTATAACAGAGTCCAGTTGGCAACTATGTGGGAAGCAATGTAGTATAGTGGAAAGAGCACGGGCTTTCAAGTAAGACCTAGGTTCGAATCCCGGCTCCAACACTCACCAGCTGTGTGACCTTGAGTGAGTGAGTTACTCAATTTCCTCCTCTGTAAATGGGGATGATAATATATATATAATATATATATATAAATAATACCTATTACATAGGGTTGTTGTGAAGATTATATGAGATAATGTTATATAAATCCTCTAAGTAAAATGCCTGGCATATTGGAGGCATTTGGTAATTGTTAATTATTTATTGGAAATTGAATTATTTTATGTAATTTTTAAATGTAAATATTAGTAATTCTCTTGAGAAAAAAAGCTGGCTCTGACCTAAAGTCAAGAATAAAAGGCTTTTTTTCTGTCTTTCTCAAGGTCTCCCTCCTAGAGTACCGGAAGAGGCAGCGGGAAGCTCGGAAGAGTGGCTCCAAGAGCGACAGCTTCCCGCTCCTCAGTGCGCTGCCGGGCACCGCAGGCAGCCTGGGTGGTGAGGGCTGCACACAAGGCAGTGGAGGCGGGGAGCAGGTGGAACCCAGTGCCTGCCACCCTCTACCCGCGCCCACCGCAGCGTCCAACGCTGCCGAAGAGGCCGGCAATGACTGTCCAGCTAAGGATGCTGCTGCTGGCGATAAGAACGAACCAGAAGTGCAGTGGTGAGCAGTTGGGAAATGCGCTTGTTAGTAACCTGTGCTTCCTGTCTGCATGGTGCTCCAAGGTTAAGCAGATACTGCTGCCTGTCATTTAGAAAGGTCTTTGCTGAAGTTGCTTGTGCTGTTCAAGGTCCACTGCGTTCATTTCTTAATAGCTTATTCACATTGTTCACTGAAACTTTCCTCTCTTAAACTGTGGTCACAGTGAACATCCTATAGATTTTCAGTCCCTTCCAGTTACCCTGAAAGAACCAGCTTTAGTGTTTCTTCAGCAGGCAAGGAAGCAGCTGCCCATAAATCTCAGCAAGTCCAGGGCTGCATTCACTCTGGCAGTTTGGGGCATACAGTATTTTAGACCCTTTGGCAACTGGAAGTGACTTTGTAAAGTTAACTATACTGTCTTCAGCTAGCCCTTCCCCCACAATTTGACCAACAAAGTTAAGTCTGGGGAATAAAATAGTTTAGGAGCAGTTAGCAGAGTAAAACAAGATTAGCTGTTTTATTTTTTTTGGTATTTTGTGCAGGGTCTCATTACACAGCTCAGACTCATAGTGATCCTGTTTTCAGCCTCCCAGCACTGGGATTACAGAGGATGTGGTACCACCCCAGACTCAGTCACCAGCTCAGCATGCCTGGGGGCGGGGCCAGTGCCAAAGATGAACCCCCAGTCCTTGCCTTGCACTTAAGTCTGCTGAGCACTCGACCCAGCCCAAGATTAACTACTGTCAAAGCTTAACACCGATTTTCCCAGTACAGCAAAATCCAGTTGGATATCATGGGACAAGGACCAGTCTAAGTAGCAGTAGCTTCTTTGAAATGAGAATGCTGTGGTTTTATTTTAAAGGACGGCTTCCACCTCAGTGGAGCAAGTGAGAGAAAGGAGCTACCAGAGAGCTTTGCTGCTCAGCGACCACAGGAAGGACAAAGACAGCGGTGAGTGAGCCCATTCCCTCAGCAGCACGGGTGGCCGGCGCTGGCTCTGCCTCTGCGCGGGAGCCTAACCTTCTCTTGGGTCTGCTGTGCTTCACCTCCAGGGGCAGAATCACCATGTGTCTCATGTTCACCGAGCCATGTTCAGCCCTCACCTTCATCTCATTCAAATCACATTCCCCAGTTGCAAGCTAAGGGCCTTGGCCCTCTCAGTGAACTCATGGAAGGTCAGTAAGTGGGTGACCCATCATGGCTATTAACTGTGAAACCTTTTAAAAAAGAGAATGCACATTGCTTTGTTAAAATGTCAATAAAAGGCGGTATTTACTGTGACACTACATTTACTGTAGATTTCTTCTGCTTATTTATTACAGACCCCGATCCTGAAAACCCAGAACCCACAACTACACATGAATGTCCATCCCCAGAAACTTCTCAAAACACTTGTAAAAGCCCTTCAAAAGTGAACAAGGTAATGATGTGGACTGACTGTGGTCACTTACAAACGGTGCCCTGCAGAATTCAGGGTCCCTTTGTGATTTCTGGACATTCTGCCCAGTGTACTCAGTTGTGCTGTTTTATTGGTATTCACACTGGCCCATGAGACAGCTCAGAAAGCAGCGATGTTTACTACCGCGTCAGTCATGCACTACCCAAGATGTCCACTCTGTTCTGTGCTTCTCAGGAACTCTGTGTGAATTACTTAAGCAGCCCATCCGTGCTTTCAAAACAGAAGGTGAAATGACATTCATTTATTTAGAAAGGGACACTGGCCTTCTAGGCGCAGGGCTCGTTGATTTTTGTTTCTTAATAAATTCATAGTTTAGTCATGTATATGTGTGTATAAGAAAAAAAAGGCATTAAACTTCAGAATTACTTGGAGAAGGGGAAAGGCTCATTTATACAAACCATGTTTTGTTTTAAGCTGGGTATCAAACCTGAGACCTGGTGAATGTTTTAGGTTGTTACACTTTAAGAGATAAGGCTCAGAAAGTCTCTTACCTTAGTAAAAAAGTGAGGCTAAGCTCAAAGACCACGATCCTCCTGAAACCTGTATGCACTGAATCTAGGTACCACCCACCACTGGCTGCTAGAACGGTGGCCGCCACCTAGTCACACTCCCTTTCTCTTGCAGCCTGGCTCCCCCGGACCCGGGACTCCCGCGCAGCAGCAGCAGCAGCACCAGCAACAGCAGCACGCCAAGCCACTCTCCAAGCCCGAGCCCCCCTGGGAGGCGGCAGAGGCCGAGCTAAGCGCCCCGCCCCGGCCAGAGCCGCCCAAGTCGGCGGTGAGCAGCGCTCCGGGCCCCAGCAAGAGCCAGCGACCGCCCTGCGCCACGTCCCCGCCAGCACCGCTCGCCTACCCGTCCCCGTCTCCGAAGCAGCTCGCGCCGCTCGGCTCCCCGTTCAGGCCGCACCACGCCCAGTCTGCCCAGGTCGGAGCGCCACCGCCACGGGAGCCGCCGCGGAGCTTCTACCCCGCGGGCCAGGGCCTGGCCGCCGCGCCCCCACCGCAGCCCCCGCCGCCGGCCGCCGGGGCCCTCTACCCGCCGCCCCCCGCCGCGCAGCCACAGGCGCCGGCGCCCTACGCTGCCTTCAGCCAGCCGGGCCTGGGCCCCGCCGCGCCGCCGCCACCCCCGCCGCCGCCGCCGGCCACCTCGTCCTACTACCCGAGCCCGCAGCCCGCCGCCGCTTTCCCCAGCTACGCGCCTCCCAAGGGCGGCCTCGCCCCCCAGAGCGCCTTCCCGGCCGCACCCGGCCCAGGCCCCACGCTGCCCGCCGCCACCGGCCACTTCTTGCCCGCTGCGCCCGCCACCCTGCACCAGGCTGCGCCTGCCGCTCCGCCCCCGCCGCCGCCCCCTCCCGCGCCGCACCAGCAGCACCCGGCGGCCCACGTGGTGGGCCCGGTGCACGCTGTCGCGCCAGCGCCGCAC